>PVKA01049881.1:0-13015 GCA_004027165.1 Ctenomys sociabilis | reverse complement strand
CTATCTCCCCAGCCCCGGTCCTTTGTATTAGTCATTTTGGCAAATCACTGGAAGATGGTGGTTCCAGCCGAAAGGCCCAAATGCATTCAGAAAAACCAACCAACCATAAAACAACACTATTAAACATAAAAGATCAAATAAACATTAACACAATTATATGAGGGGACGCCATATCTCACTACTACAAATATACATCAACTAGCCCCCCAAAATAAAAAAAGAAATAGCAGAGTTGAGCCACTTTTGAATAGACCTGATAGCTACCTACATATTGTTCTATGCAGTAATACAAATTGTTCACAGCAGCAGGCAGAACCTCCATCAAAACACACCACATAAAGTATACTTAGTAATATCCAAAAGAATTAAAACTATCCCATGCATAAAGTGAGAAAATAGTACAATGAAACTAGGAATCAATGGCAAACCACAGAAATTATGCAAACACATGCAGATTAAAAGATGTACTCTTGAATAATCAATGGGTCACAGAAGAAGTCAAGGAAGAAATTGGCAGCAACTAGAATCAAACAATGCCAGACAACATACTAGAATCTATGGGATATAATGAAAGCAGTCTTAAGACTGAAGTTTGTAACTGTGAATGTCCAAAAGAGTGAGCCCAACTAAATAATCTAATAATGATGAATCACAAGGTCTTGGAGAAATAAGAACAATCCAAACTAAAATCTAATACAAGGAAAGAAATGATGAAAGATTCAGTTGGAAATTAATGAATTGGGACTAAAGAAACAAGCAATAAAAGCAATGAATTGAAGAGCTGCACCTTTAAAAAAGTAAACAAAATAGAAAAAAGGTTAGCCAGTCATGCCAAAAGGAAAGACACATCAATGCATCAGAACGGGAAAAAATGAAATTATAACACATACTTCCAAAATGCAGACAATCAATAAATACTTTAATAAATACTCTAAAAACCTATACCCCAAAATTGGAGAATCAGAAATGGACAGATTCCCAAATATGCATAAATTACTAAAAGTGAACCTATTAATTGTAAAAATCCTAAATAATCCACTGATAGGCAACAAAGCTGAGACAGTAATTAAAAAAAAAAAAAACCCTACCACCTAAGAAACAATCCCAAGCCTGTTTTGCTATCTGATCTGTGACAAAAGGGCCAAGAACATACATAGGAAGAAACATAGCCTCTGTAACAAATGGTGTTGGGTAACCTGGCTATCAACATCAGAATCGTATCTCTCATCTTGTACTAAAATAAAATCAAAACAGATTAGTGGGGGCTGGGGAGATGGCTCAGTAGAATAAACGCTGCCCTAGAGGGTATAAGCAAGGAATAAAATAAAATTAAGATGTGTTATATGCACATACCAACTCCACCTGATGAATGTAATCATGCATTGCAAACTGGTATTTTTTTTTTTAAGTAAAATAGCTATTTATTCAGCTTCTTGTCATGCCAAAATGTTCTGTGCATATACCACTATAATTAGCACACCCTCTGTAACAGGCAAAATTGTACATCAAATTATGTCATATTACCTGATCATGTAAAAATGTAAAACGAAAATGATTTATCAATTCCTCTTAACATTTCTAGTAATTCAGTAAGAGATAACAGGCACAAAATCTTAGTAAATATGACACAAGAGCAGTAATACAATTTCACTTAAATTTAACTTGTCATAATTTGTTATGAATATACAAAGACAACAAACTTTTAAAACACTGTATTTTCTAAGATTCTGGCAACAGCTTTATGTAACAAGATACAGCATACCAGGTCTGCCACTCAACTTGTTTGTAAGTCTCAGCTTCAATATGAAGGTGTTTAAAACAAAAACTCAAACCTTGCTTTTTACATGCTAAATATCTTGCTGGGGTGCCATTAAACATAGTAATGAACTTGAGACAGTAAGAGTTAACAAAAGCTAAACATTTCAGCCTAAACAACATTCATACCAAAAAATAAAGTAACTATCATTGGTCACATAAAATTTCCCTGACTGGTTAAAACAGTATAAAACATGCATTTTAGAATTTTTAGCTATTAAGTTCAAAAAAGTACCAGTGTCTATATGAAACAATTCCTCTCCAAATCCAAAGTACAGTCAAAAATTAATTCAAATGACATAACACATTCTAAAGCTAAAAAACATTCAGTTTCTGTTGATGTGGAGGTATAAACTCAGAGCTTTGGGGCTTTCTCATGCTGCAAGGGCTATTTCTCTGGTTCATACAAAGCAGCAGATAACTAAGTCCACAGATGCCATTAAGCTCAATAAAGGGCAAAGGGCTCGTACCCAGCTCTGACCTCCCAGGAAGCATGGCTACTGTGTCCACCAAAGTAGGAGGTGTGAGGACCAAAGGCACACTATTCTGCTAGCTAAAGAGATAGCAAACCGCCCCTCCTTCCACCCTAAAAGCTCCTTCCCGAGGTAAATAAAAAATACACAAGGGGGCAAAAATTAAGATACACTTATCTACAGAATAAGGATTTCAAAATATTAATGTAATCCCTACTTTAAAAAATTTAACTAGAGTCATCTGGCCATTTCTGATTACATCTTAAAATGTATCCAGATTCATTTCTATTGATCACTAGATACTTCTAGTCAAAAAATTAGCTTTCTTCCTAAATATTTTAACCACAGGTGTGACTGCAGTGTGTTACCTCCGAAGTTATCATGCAGTGGAGGAGAAAAAGTAGATGTTCAAGCAGCAAGCAACAATTATGGCCCTTTTACATAGTGGCATTGGAGTGCCTATTGAATAGTCCAGGAATAATTCTAAGAACAAGAAAATCCATGCATATTAGTAAATATATCGTAATTTCACAGTTGAAATTTCTTTAGACATTGCACATTCTTCATAGGGGAGTCCTGGTTTTTGTTAATGTTATGGTGACTCAGGACTTGAACTAGCAGCCTTCTTTTTCTTCTTCTTACTGTGCTTCTTATGCTTCTTTTTCTTTTTTGTTTTTTCTGTTGCTTTTTCTTGTTCTTCACTGCTTTTCCTTTTTGCTCGTACCTCTTCAGTATGATCTGATTCTGACAAGGACTCAGATGAAGAAGGTTTATTTTCAGGATACATCTTTCTTTTCTTGGTAAGCCCTTTAATGTCCTTTTTCTTTCTCAGTTGCATCCTTTGACTTCTTTTTCTTTTTAAAGCTATCCTTACTGTCTGACTCAGTTTCTGACAGGGAGCTTTCAGAAGATTTGTATGAATGGTTCTTCTTTTTCTTTCTCCTTTTTGCTTGCTTCTTTTCCTCATCCTCAGAATCTGAAGAACCTACAAGATTTCTTCTTTTTTTGTTTTTTTTTGGATGAACTCTCATTTCCACTTAATACTTTCTCTCTGTGCTTTTCTAGTTCCTTCTTCCAATTCTCATTCATTTTTTCTTCAAATTCAGCCAAAGCCTTAGAGCCTCTCTTTTTCTTTTCTAGTTGCTCTTTCACTTCAGGTAGGCCTGGGTCAATTCAGATAATCCTGGATGGTTGGACCTGAAGACTGGATTGGACCTCTATATCTGGCCATTGCTATTGGATTCATGTAGGCCACCCGATTGTCCCGTTTCCCCATGGTGCCGGACAGAGCACCCAGCTAAGACGCACAAACTGGTATTAATAAAAAAAAAAACCCGGGGCCAGGGAGATGGTTCAGTAGAATAAATGCTTCCTTGGCAAGCACAAGGGCCTGAGTTCAATTCCCAGTTCCACCAAAAATAAATAAATAAATACATTAATTAATTAAAAAACCCTAAATATTAACAGACACAGTTTGCTAGAAGATAAAAATAGGAAAAACTCTTAAAGACAGAGACATAGGCAAGGACTCTGAACAAAACCTTAACTGCACAAAAGATGACATCAAGAATCAACAAATGGGATAAGTATATACCAATTTAAAAAGCTTTTGCAAAATAAACAACAGAATGAAGCGACAACTTATAGAATAGAGGAAATATTTTGCCAGCTATTTTTCAAAGAAAGGAATAATACCTAGAAAATACAAAGAACGTAAAAAGAATTAACTGTGTGTAGTAGTATACACGTGTAATTCTAGCACTTAGGAAGCTGAGGCAGAAGGACTGCTCTGTTTCAAAAAAAGCCCTAAAATAAAAGATCCAATAAAGAAATAGGCAACTGAAATGAATACATACTTTTTAGAAGAGATACAAATTGGTCAATAAATACATGAAAAATTGTTTAACCTCTGATCACTAAATAAATACAAAGTAAAACACTTTAATTATATTTTACTCAAGAGAAAATGGCTATCAGGAAATAAAATCAAACAAATGCTAGTAAAACTGCAGTAAAAAAAATTCTTCTGCATAGTTGGTAGGAATGTAAACTAGTACAATCACCACAGAAACCAGTATAGAGATTACTCAAAAACTTAAAAATTTCATTTGACCTAGCTATCTTCCTTCTAGGTATCTTCTTGAAAGAGTTAAAAAGGCTGGGGAGTTAGCTCAGTAGAATAGGCACTTGCCTGGCAAGTACAAGGTCCTGAGTTCAATCCCTCGTACTGCAAAAAAAAACCCACATAGGTGTAAGAAAGAGTTAAAGACATCATAGTATAGTGATACATGGATATTCATGTTCATAACAGCAGAATCTATGATTGCTAAGTCTTAGAAGTGACCTATGAACCGGGCATGGTGGCACATGTCTGTAATCCCAGCACTCGGGAGGCTGAAGCAGGAGGATTGTTGTGAGTTCGAGACTACCCTGAGCTACAAAGTGAGCTTAAGGCCAGCCTGAACTGCATAGTGAGACCCTGTCTCAAAAAAAACAAAAAAAAAAAAAAAAAAAAAAAGAAGTGACCTATGTCTGTATATAGATACATGGGTAAAGGAAATGTGCTATTGATACACAGTGGGGTCACTAGTCTGTCACATCAGAGGACATATTTGACTTATCTGTATGAAGATAGACATGCCTTGAGACTGTAGTGGGGAGATAAGCCAATCACAGACACTTAAACATGCATGGCTTAGCTTATATGAGAAACCCAAAGTATAAGTTAAGAGTAAAATAAAAGGTAATAAGAAGAAAGCAAGGAATTAGGTCTTTGTAAATAGGAAGGGAACCAAGAGGTAGAGGGAGAGGGGGCAGAAGAGATGAAAACAGTTAAAATGTTATATACATGCACTGTTTTCCCACAGTGAATGTAATTATTATATACTACAAGGTTGTACTAATAAAAGATTTAAAAGGGTCTGAGAAGGGTGAATGCATAAAATGCATTAACAATATTAAACCTTGTCATGTATACTAGTAGTAAGTCAAAGGCTATGTCTAAAACAAAACAAAAAATAAATGTCTGCTACTTTTCTCTTTTTGCCCTGGACAAAATACCTGACACCCAAAATGAAGGAAGGAAAGGTTTAATTTAGCTCAGTTTGTGGAGGTTTTAGTTTTATTCCATACTCAGCTGGCTCTCAGGCAGAATGTCACATGGCAGAGGGCAGCAGTTCACAGAGGTGGAAAATAGCAAAACAACAAGAGCCAAAAGAGAGGAGCAGCTAGCAAGCCTCTCTCCCTTATATCGCCTTCAGGCTACCTGCTCCAGGGTAGGTGCAGTACTCACACTCCTAATCCCAGCAGCATTTACATCCATAATCCCTGCACTGGATCATGAATTAATCACAAAACGGAGGAGCATGCCTCAGTGACTGTATGAGGCTTTGGGGAAAACACCTAGATATAAATACAATAAATTGTTATAAAAATACATGGGATAAGGGCTAAGAGTACAGTTTAGTGGCAGTGTTTGCCTAGCCTATACAAGGCCTTGGATTTCATCCCCAGGGGAAGGAGGAGGGTGGAGAGAGAGAGAGAAGGGTGGGAGGAGAAATGTCAAAAGTACATCTCCAAATGCATCTGTATTAGCTTTTTAAATATTGCTTAGACAAAAATTAAAAGCTAAAATATAATAATTTGATTATACACTACAAAAATATTGCTCTAATGTTACCATGAAGCAATAATTTAAAGAAAAGTTCTGGGCTTTTCCTCTAGATACTGAAAGATGATCCCTAGGCACCTGGAATATTCTACCACATGGGAGAGTTTTTGTTGGGGGGGGTTAGCCATTAGATAGTCTAAAATATGATTTATAATGATAGCTCTTGGCAAGTCCTATCAATTTCTACCTCTAGAAGAATCAGTGAGTGAAAGTATTAGTCTGTCCTGTAGGAAGGTATGGAGACTAAAACTAAAGGTCAGTCATTCATGGGCTGTGTGATCAAAGTCCCATAAAAAGAACTGGAAGGGCTTGTTTGGCAATTCTGTGTAATGTTAGACACTGTGGCCAGGAACAGCTAATATTACCCATGAGTTCATGGGAAAAGAGAACCAAAAGATGTGTATTTAAATTGCTCCAGGGCTCTAGCCAATGTAGCTCTGGCCTTGGTTGTATCCCTTTAGTATAATAAATGATAAACAGAAGTGTTAACAGCTTTCTCTTGGCCCTATGAGGCTTTTTAGCAAATTATCAAACCCCATGATGATTTTAGGAGATGGCAAATCTGCAGATACTGCTAGAAATTAAGTGTGTGTCTTGTTAAACATTAATCTTTGCATTCTACTTAACCCTGGATAATTACAGCAAGAGGAGAAGAAAGAAGAAAAATGGAAGGGCAAATAGGGAAGTTCTATGTCTAGAGTATTTAACAGAATCTCTGTAGGTGCTTGACAGACATTCATTCATTCAATCTTGATAACCCTAATACAGTCCATTATATTATTTCTACAAGGGAATTGAGACCAAAAGGTCAGTTAAGTGAAATAATGTTACAGATCAATTATGCAGCACAACCTAATCTTTCAGATGCCAAGACCCATGTTGTTTTGTTTTCTTATGCTGCCTCCCTATTTTTGGTCACAGAATGGTTAAAGTCTCAATTTTGACATTATTATTAGATGGCTAAATTGTCTTTCTGCAATATCTAGCTATCTTATAGATACAAGTAAGCATACTAGAATTTATCTGTGATACCTACAATCAAGGGCCATATACAGTCAGTGTTAAAGTACCTACTCAACGTAGTAAGTGCCTAAATACCTCCAGATCTCTTTTATGTGGGAAAAAAAAAATTAACTTCAAAAGAAATATTCAAAGTTCTAAGCTCTGAAGTTCATCATAAACAAGTCTAAGAAAGCATTGAAAGGAATTGTGTACACATTCAAAAAAATGTCATAACTCATTTCTTCGAAGCTGCTGGGTTGGGTGCACGTCTGAGCCTGGGATCCTGAGACCGCCGCCCTCCGATGTTTCATTTCAAAAGCGCTCACTGCTTAGAGAATGAGAGGAGGAGACTCAGCCTTCCGTGTAAGAAGTGGCCCAGCTTGCACGGTGCTGCAGTATCTCATAACCTGACCTGAGGAATTCACTTAACTGCCCAGGATAAATACAGGTCCTGATAACTTATTCATCTAAAGGAGCAGCTTGCTTTTCTGTATATAACTAGAAATGTTCTGCATTAAGGTGCAAACCATTGATTCAAAGATCCAGTATCTTTGGAGGCATGTTCCACCACATCCAACAGCAAACCATGTTTCTTCTAAGCACAAGACACAGAGAGAGAGGTTTCAGAGAAGGAGCCAGTGTACACAGATGGTATCTATTCAAATGTTGGTATGAGTATTTTCAATACTGTAGCTGGCAGATTCAGCACTGCCTAGAAGTAGGTGTTTTCTTGATTGGCCTGAAGTGTACCCCCTTTTGAATCTGATTCCCCTCAATAAAGTTGTTTTCTCAAAAAAAAAAAAGTCATAACAGCATTACTAATTCCTCCTATATAATAGCTGTTGCTTTTCTCACATAAGCGAACCAAAATGATGTCAAAAATTTGTAGTAGAATTCAAATAGAATGGAAAAAGTCATAGGATATTATTAAGAAAAATAAAAAAAGAAAAAATAAGAGGAAGATACATTACTATGCTGTATTCTGAGAGAGTTAAAATAATTTTAAGATGAAGGTTTTGCTATACATGTACATGCACTACACAAACATATGCAAGTTTTAAAGTGATACAAGCATAATTATTTTAAGTTTAATAAAAGAAAAGAATGTGAAATACTAAGAGCAAAACCTAGCTAAGGTTAACGAGAATGCTGTTCTCAACAAAAAGCTGAATTTCTAATATATAAATACTGAACTATGTGAATTAGGAATAAACATTCTGATTTAAGTACAAAGATGAGGAGCAATATCTTCTTTCTGGTACTATAATCAGCAGAGTGCACCTACTAGCACCCATCTCTGAGCAAAGGGCCTGAATGAGTACAGGACACTCAGGACCGAGAATCTAGGGCAGTTAGGGTGAATCTTCCATAGTTTTTAATGATAACAGTCAGTTGTGGCACATGTGCCATGCATCCCCCACCACAGATCTACCAGAATAGGACAGGCAATAGGGCAGCAGTGAGTGTCATCTAGCTTCCATACATGCTAACAACTATGTATATCTCTTTCTACAGTCACCAAAACCTTTCCAAAGAATATTTAATGTTCATTTACAAGTTCTAGTAGAGAAAGAGCTTTGTCATATGTCCTTTCCCAAAGAAGAGATCATACTTATCTGAGAAATGCAAGGAACAGATAGAATAAAAGAGTAGGTGAGGAATACACAGAATAAAAGACAAAGCAGGGCTTGAGCCATTCATCTGGTTTTATGAATCTAGGCACTGGCAACTTAACTACATGCAATAAAATTCAATACTATTTAGAGGAAAGTGGAAATCCAGAGGGGCTACAATAGAGGTCAGCAAATCTCTCATGTAAAATGCCAAAGAGTACATTTTTATTTTTTGATACAGGGCTTTGCTATGTAATTCAGGTTGGCCTTGAACTCACTACATAGCACAGGCTGGCTTCAAATCCAGAACAATCCTCCTGCCTCAGACTCCACAGTGCTAGGGGTTTATAGGCAGGTGCCACCATTTCAGGTCAAAGAGTATTTTTTAAGTTTTAAGGGACAAAAAGTATCTATTGTATATTCTCTTTGAAAGCAAAAAAAGCACAAAAATAATAAATGCTTTAAAAACCATTCTTAGCTATTGACCATACAATAATTAGTACTCTGAACTTTGCCCATGGATCAGTTTGCTGTCCACTATTCTACACTTCATTCACAGTATCTTCAGGAAGATTAGCAGCAATGTGTCTTTTACTGCACTAAATTAAATCAGCCTTATCTACTCTATAATTATTATTACTAAATAATGTGTATGAATACTTCAACCATTCTGCTAGATAAAAAATATCAAAGACATAAATAATACTTAACAATTTCTGCCTTTTTATTATCAAATAATAAATTGGCACTCTTATAATTTCTATATGTATGTATTTTTAATCAGCACTGCTAGAAAACTGGGTTTTGTAAATAATAGCTGTACAATACATGAAAAATATTATATATACACATAAAACAATTGGAAGATTCCTATTTTGTGGTATTTCAAAATTAATAGGCTTCCCAGAAAACATTTGTAGAACTAAGGAACACATCAACTGGATCACAGGAAATAGAAAAAAATCCACCTTTCTAAATGTATGAGTCAGAGACATAAATAGGTACTTCATTGATACTCTTTAATACTACATACCCTACAAATTGCAGGAATTGTCTCCTTGACAAAGAATCTCAAAGATAAAGGTAGAACAACTTTTGTGTATTCAAAGAACTAATGTCCAAAATAAAGATGAATAAAAATCACTGGATAATTACCTAAAAATCTTTCAACAGAAGCAAATGCCATATTCAGTACAAACTAAGGTGTGGCAAATGTAAGACCCAAGAATGATATATTTCTGATAAAAACACAATAGGCATGAAAAGGATGAAAGAATACACCAAGAAATATGGTCACCCTAACTGTGCACAACTATAAATCAAACTAATACAGGACAGTTTGTTCATTCTTATTATGACTGTAGCTTGAGACATAAAAAGCATTTCAAATTAGAGAAAGAAAAATTTAAGGAACTTTTACAGTTTTGTGTCTAGTTGTCTCTCCAAAGCCTCATGCAACTATGGGGCAACTTCTAGAGTTTGTGATTAATTCATGATCCAATGCTGGGACTGTGAGTGTGAGTGCTATACCTGTCCTGAGGTAGGTAATCTGCATTACAAATAAGGAAGGGAGAGACACAGTCACTGCTCCTCCCTTTGCTCTTTGCTGTTTTTCACTGCCACTGCCATGAATGGTTGCTCTCTTCCATATGCCATTCTGCCTTGGAGCCAGCTGAGTATGGCTGAAACCACTAACTGTGAGCTAAATTAACCTTTTCTTCCTTAATTCGGGGTGTTGGGTATTTTGGCTCAGCAAGAAGACAAAAGTAACGAAGACAAGAACTATCACAAACTATGCAGACCACTTGGGGCCGCTGAGTCCTGAAGAGACCCCAGAGTGCATGCCCGACATGTGAGTGAGACTGCCCAGGCCGCCAACTACCCAGAGCCCAGGCACAGTGTGTGAGAGAGACCACCCGGGCTGCCAGAAACTGAAGCGACTCAGAGCTCAGGCCCAGTGAGGAACCCTTCAGCAGAACTCCCTGTAAAGAGACTAGAGGAAAGACCCATCTAGCTGATTCAGGAACAGAACATCTTGCCAGTGTGACACAAAGGGTTCACCTGTAAGGCTGCAGCAGGAAGAAGTGGAGCACAGCAGCCAGACCCAAGCCACTCCCATCTGGAGGAGTCTGAACTTCCTAGATCCGGACCTGCTGCTAAAGTAATAACTCTATCTAAGCTCTACACCAAAGCTCAAAAATCAGTGGTACACAAAATGACAAAGAGAAGGAACAAAAAGCAGTCTCAGGCCCTGTGTCCACCCAGCACAAATGCTGATGACACTAGCATACAGGAAATTGGAAATCACATACTTGGAATCTCTGAAATAATAGCATTGGAAGTAAAGAAACAATTGCAGAAAGGCACAGAAGCAATTAGATCAGAAATAATTTCTGAATAAAAAGTGTAGTGATAACTATAATCAAAGTAATACTAAGTGTTTCTAAAGAATACACTGATAAAAAAAAATAGAGCAGAATATAAAAATGATGGATTCCCTGAATAAGCAATATAGGAAAGAAACAGAATGTATGAAACAGTTCCAAAGTGATATTCAGGAAATTAAAACCTCAATCACAAGCAGGCAAATCCATTTGAGTGAAAGCAAAAATGGGCTCTCTGACCTTAAAGACACCATGCAGCTAGTGAAAAAGTAAGCAAAGATCTCTTAAAAACTACTAGGATGCAGGAAAAAATAATTCAATACCTGCAATATGATGCAAAGACAAGCAATGTGAGACTAATAGGCATCAATGAGAAGGAAGGAGTCAATACAAATGATATAAAAAGAATATGTATGGAGGTAATAGTAGAAAACTTCCCAAACATGGGGTAACAATCTGACATTCAGTAAGCAAAGCATATACAACTCCACATAACATCAACCCAATTAAAACCACTCCCAGACATATAATAATCAAGATTACAGAAATTCAGCATAGGAACAGTATACTAAGAGTCGCTAAAGAAAAGAAACAGATCACATTTAAAGGAAAACCCATCAGAATAACGGCAGATTTCTCTTCACAAACCATCAAGGCAAGAAGAGCATGGAACAAAGTACTTCAAGTCTTGCAAGAAAACAAATTCCAACCCAGACTGATATACCCTGCAAAACTCTCAAGTATAATGGAGAAGTTAAGTACTTTTATAACAAAGAACAACTAAAGAATTTCATGATGATAAAGCCAAGCCTACACAGATTACTAAATGATGTTCTAGAGAGGGAGCAAAATGATCACAACCCCGTGAAGAACAGAAAGAACCCACCAAATAGGGCAAACAAACACAGGAGAATAAGAGGTATACAATAGTAGTCTTTCAGTATTCTTTTGTATACAGCAGCAAAATATTTCCATCAGCACACTCTACAAATGGACTTCTCTTGCACCCTATGGGTCAAGATTCCATATGGGACTACAGGGTGGATATCAAGGAAGTAGCTGTAGTTCAGTCCCACAAGTGACACCTGGCCATCAGTAAGTGTCATGGTCATTATCCATGTCCACAACAAACTAGAACTTTGTGTGATATCCTATCCCCAAAGTGTCAGAAGTGATGGTCATTTATTTGTTATTCCAACATTTATCTTATGTTATGTTTTATTCTTAGTACTTCTTTACTATCATGAAAACTTTTTCTTAGTTCAAATATTTTGAAACATTTAATTAGTATTTAATTTTCTGAATAATGCTTAATCTTAATTTTTGTTTTAATATTTATACATCTTTGAATTACAATTTATCTAAAAGACATCATTTGATATCTTCTCCTAGTATTAAAACTTTATATATTTCCATTTTCTGTTGACTTTGTATTACTTCTTCCCTGCCTTTATACACATATATGAGAAAAATAGGTGTATAACCCAACATAATCGATACTGTTTCATAGAAATCTTCAATGACCTTTTAAATAAGGGTTCACCTAATATATTTTATATAGTCCTGCATAACTACCACTTTGAGAGCTCTATATTGTTCATCCAGGAACATACTGCAACTTCTCATGCCTTTTGAATTATGCTCTTTGTTATTTCCTATATACATCTGGAGGTATTAAAATATTTCAAGTTTGTATAACTAAAAAATATTTTACTTTTAGTTTTCAAAGGTATGTCTGCTAAGTATAAAATTCAAAGAGGACAGATTTTTTTTTTTAGTCCTTTAATTAGTCTAGTTTCTTACACACTTGGTCCTTTTTTTTTTTCTTTCTTTCTTTCTTTCTAATGTGGAATAAGATGCTATTTAATTTTGTTCTTCCGCTTTCTGCTGGTGGACACCGCAGAGGAAGCATCGTCAGTGTCTCTTCTGATTGTCGTCATGTCTAAGTCAGAGTCTCCCAAGGAGCCCGAGCAGCTACGGAAGCTCTTCATCAGAGGGTTGAGCTTTGAAACAACTGATGAGAGTCTCAGGAGCCATTCTGAGCAATGGGGAACACTC
>PVKA01049880.1:0-13016 GCA_004027165.1 Ctenomys sociabilis | reverse complement strand
TTATTGAATCTTTGATATAATTCAGCTATAAAAAAACCTGTAAATATAATTTCATGTATGCACCTTGTACAGTACCAAAACGTTATGAAAACAGTTTGCAATGTATTAATTCATCGACTCTGTATGGTTAAGGTGTCTTGAAACTGTCTGATTGACATTTGTATTTTAATAAAATAAAAATAAATGGAAAAAAAAGTGTATTATCATTGAAATTAGAGCAACAAATTTCACTGCTGTTGTTCTTATCAATGCTTAAAGTCAATTTTAGGCTCCACAAACTACATTTTTGAATTATTATAATATATAACTTGTCTTGCAAAAAGCCAGCAAGTATGTATTATACCATAATCTATTAACTGTTCTATTCCAAGGGGTATTATTAATAATATGGCATACAGAACAGCTAATGTGATCCACAGTACAGGTTGGATTCCTAATACAAAATTTTATTCACACTTCTGTTTTAGTGGATACTGATTTGTTTGATAATTATTGGTAAAGAAAAGCTAAGATAAAGTGGCAATCATAAGGAAAGAACAACTGGGACAAAGTAAAGAGAAAAGAAAGAAAGAAGGGGAAAATAAGTACACACACTCAAGATAAGTAAGATAATTGTGCTAGTAATTTCTATTGGTTTATTGAAAGGAACTGTCAATGCTTAATTTTTTTATCAATTTTGCTTCTCTATTCTGATAATGTGAATACTTACTTTGAAAATAATAATATGCAATATAACAGTTGTTACTGATTTTTTATCATCTTGTTTTGAAATAATGAATTGTTTTAATTAATTAATTGTATCTCAAGGAAGGGTCTACGTGGTGTCTGGTTCTCACTACATAGAATGGACTTGTACTGATTCTCCTGATTACAGTCTCCCAACATCTGGGATTAAAGGTGTGTGCCACCATGCCCAGTCTCAGTCACTGCCTCAGCATGCCTCCAGGGCAAGGAGGGCACCACAGGCCCTGGGATTGAATACCCATCCCCTGTGCCTGCTTATAGGCGTTTTAATCCTCTGAGCTATTTGGCCATCCATGACTTGTTTTAAATTTGTTTTTTCTCTTTAAAATTAAAAAAGTAATCCTGGTGTGCCATGCTGATCCACCCTCACTGAGATGGCAATTGAGACTGGGTTTGGTGGTGTGTACCTGTAATCCCAGTACTTGCGAGGTTGAAAACAGGAAAATCAGTACGAATCCAATCTATATAGTGCGACTGTGTAGACCCTGTCCTAAACACAGAAAAAAAAATAAAATCTTTTATATTTTTATAATATATATATAGATGTAGATGTAGATATAGATATAGATACACTGGCTGGGGAGAGAGCTGAGTGGTCTGATCACCTGCCTGGCAAAAGCAAGGTCCCAAGTTTGACGCAATGCTGAAGACAATGATTCTTCCAGAGTGGGAAACACTTTTATCTTTTCTCCTTTTGGGGTTTTACTGAAATTATAAGACTATCTTTGGGTGCCACTCATGTCAGCAATGGGTATTCATCCCTCAGTCTACTGCACTACATGTCAATCATGCACACATACTTATAATCAATCCAATCTACTAGGATTTTCTTATTCATCAGGTGGACACATCACAGTTAATGATCACAACTCCAAGGTGGTAATCAATAGTACAGACAGAGGGGCCAGAGAATGACTTCTGAGAGTAAGAGTCTTCTTATGCCTTACCTTATAGCTTGGATTGAGATTATTTCCCAATGAAAACATGGCCCATGCACTAATGCTTTTCCTCAGCCCATGGTTCTACAGAGAATAGGTGGAACCAAGAGGTGGCTCCAAATGCAGAGATGTCACGTGGTGGGGCCATGCATTTTAATAGAATGTTGAACTCCCAACCATCTTTGTTGTTTCTTATGCATGCATAAATGCTTCTTCTGCTACTCAATTCCTGCCAGCACAGGTATACTTCCTGGCCACAAGCATAAAGCAATACTGCAACAGACCATTGACTGCAACCTCCAGACTCATAAGTCAAAACAAACCTTTTCTGCTATAAAATTTATTACTTGAGGTGTTTTGTTACATAAATTTAAAAGCAAAGTAACACAACATATTTGTATCTGATTCTCCATAAACAACCATTGTTCTGATTTGCATCACCATAAATTATTTAAAAATTTCAACTTCTAATAAATCAAAAACATAAGTATGTAACACTTCATCTATCTGTACTTTTTATTTATTTGCAGAACTGGTGATTGAACTCAGGCCCTTGCGCCTGTCAGGGAAGAGATTATTCCACTGAGCCATCTCCCTGGCCCCTCCCTTGTCTTTTTTTTTTAAAGTTAAAAAGAGTATATAATAATTGATAATATTAGAAACAGCACACATTTAGGAGACCAAGATGGGAGGTATTGATTAATATTCCTCAAACTTACCAATGAAAATCAAAAGGAAGAAATACTCCAAAAATCATTCCTGGAGGCAAGTATTATATTGATACTGAAATCAGAGAAAGATCCAACCAAAAAAGGGAACCATAAGCCAATCTCCCTTATGAACATAGACATAAAAATTTTCAATAATATGCTAGCAAATACAGTACAGCAAATCTTCAAGAAAATTATATACTATGACCACTGCATCCCTGGGATGAAATGATGGTACAAAATAAGCAAATCTATAAATATAATACAATATATCAATAGAGCAGAAGCCAAAAACCACATGATTATCTCAATAGATGCAAAAAAGGCATTTGACAAAGTCTAACACTCATTCATGATCAAAGCTCTACTTTGAAAACTGGAATAGATGGCCTAAACTTTAACCTAATAGAAGTCATCTCTGACTAACATACAACATAGTTCTAACTGGAGAAAAACTGAAAGATTTTGCTCTCAAATCAGGTACAAGACAAAGATGTCCTTTATCACCACTCGTATTTAATACCAGTCTGAAATCATTAGCTAGAGCCGTTAGAAAAGAAAAAAGAAATAAAAGGAGTATGAATAGGTAAACAAGAAGTTGAACTTTCATTGCTTGCAGACAACATGATACACAACTTGGAGGACCCAAAAAACTCCATGAAGAAACTCCTTGAATTAATAAATAAATTCAGTAGCATAGCAAGATACAAAGTCAACAGCCAAAAAAAAATCCATTCCTCTGCACGTATAATAAGCTCACTGAGAAATTAGAGAAGCAATACCCTTCATAATATATCCAAAATAATGAAAAACTTAGGAATTAGTCTAACATAGGTAGTAAAGGTCTACACAATGAGAATTACAGCCCTCTAAAAAAGTGATTGAAGAAAATGAAAGATATTCCTTGATCCTGGATAGGAAGTATTTTTATATTTTAATTATTCATCATTTTTCTTTTTGTAATTGGACTTCTTTATATGTTTGGTTGAATTTTACACAATTCTCTATAACTTTAGGGGAGAGAAAAAAAAGGTAGGCAACATTCTTTGCTCAAAAAATCTACATTTCACAGAACCCTCTGGATCTCTGGAATCAACGAAGGTGAGAGAGAATCACTTTCACATCTCAATGAGGAAGTCTTAAACATAAGTGCAAAACAGCATCTTGTTTTAAAAGCTTCTTCTTAAATTTATTTTCAACTTTCCTGCTTTCTCTAGACTTAAGCTTTTAGAATTCATTAGCAAGCCACTGATGTTATCTTGGCTATGATTTTGAATGTATGTACTTTTACCACTGTGTTCTTGTGCTTTGTAACTGCTGAGTAAGTGAAAATCCAGCAAAGTTCTTCCTCTGTCTAGAGTCAAGTTCTGAGGTTATGTCGTGTTCCTGCTTTGGGGACATTTCAAACTTGATCAATTCAAAACTTCTGCTTGAATTCAAAATATTTGCATCAAAAATTAGGTCAGAAAAGTACACTATGGAAGGGAAGTGAATAAGAAATTAGTGAACATACCTCAATGAATGATGCTGTTATGCATTTATGTACTTTCACTTATATTCATTAATCTATTGAATTCATTGCTAAGATGGAGCAGGTGCTATGAGCAATACGCTCATGTCAGTTGTTATGTTAGTGGGTGAAGTGTTGAATCAGATCATTTAACTAGTTACGCCAAACAGCTAGTTATTCAACAAAAATGTGTAATTTTTTTTTTTAAATAAAGTAAGTTTGTTTGGAGAAATAGTTATTTCTTTAAAGCTCCTCTACATTTGCATCTGTATGAGTTCCTGAGACTATTTCTCATCACTGATATTTGTCCTTCATAAGCTAAGGAGTTCAAGACGTGAATGTACTTATCCACTAATTCATTTACCACACCCCTGCAGAAAACACACACTCACACGCACACACCTCTGAATACCTATGATAGAAAATGACAGCTATTTTCAGCAAAGGAAGAGATAGTTAATAAGTGCCAATCTCTGTTACAACATTTTTTATTTAAAAGATAATGAAATATGGCTACAAAATGAGGCACTGGTGTGATGGTTGGTATTATGAAAACTAGGTTTTGGAGAGGATGTACCATTTAGCTTTGAGTAAATATACTCTGCAATGTTCTGTTGCCTAACAACATATTTCCCAACTTTAGTCACATATTTAGACAACACTTGTGTGTGCTCAACATTCATTTTAGCTTAAATGGGGCTGCTCTAAATAAATACATATTTTAATAACACTATATTTATGAACATTAAAACATTATATCACAATTTGCTAAAATACCATTTGCCTGGAATTTTTCCAATTACTTAGAGTGTGAAATTAATCTTTATGCTGTGGGTTATCTTGAGAAGGTTGTTGGATGGGCCATCGCAGATAGCTTAGGAGCATAAGTACCTACCTGGAAAGTGTAAGGTTCTGAGTTTGATTCCTGGTGTGGCAAAAAAGTAAAAGTAGAGATAGGTGGGCCTGATGGGCCTTCTCATATTTGTCCTGAAACATGGAAAATCTACAATTTAGAAGCAGCTTTAGTAGCTCAGAGATGGGAAAAATCATGCAAATACTTGTACGGGGTTGCTACAAGAAAAATATAGGCTGTGCTTAAACATGGAATTTTAGTCTAGTTAATAATGTCTGTTATAAATTTTTTGCTAACACAGGACTGTCCAAATAAGTCAGCAGATTAAGACACCTGCAAACAAGTGCAGGGGTTGGGGACTCGATCCCCAGGCCTGCTGTACCTCCCTAGAGCATGCTGAGACGCCGTTGGAAACTGGGTGTGGTGGCTTGGGCCTGTAATCCCAGCACTTGGGAGGCTGTAAACAAGAGAATCACTGAGTCCAATCTAGTAGTGAGACCTTGAACACCCTGTAAACCCTTCCCTAAAATACAGAAAAAAATAAAAATAAAATAATTTTTTTTTGCTAATACAAAAATTGGCATTGAAAATGGGGTGCTTCTGTAATATTAGAGGAAATTCCAGTGATTATCTAAATCAGTGGACTAAGCACAAAGACAATTCTTAATGATTCAAGAAAACTGAATTCATGCTGAATATTTATTCTGAGCACAATTGTATGGAACTTGAAATAAATAAGAGCAGGTAAATTCACATTATATGGTAAACAATATACTTGAAATAAATCATTGTCTTGAAAAATTCTAAAAAGAAACTGAACATTTATTAAAACAAATTAAAATTAACATATAGCATATCAAAACTTATGGGAAGCAGTAAAAAAGAGTAAAAGGAAATTAATGGCGATTAAGGATTAAATTAAAACTGAAACTATAAAAACAATTCTAGAAGAAAATGGGGTAAACTGTGTTTCACAATAATCCCATATATTTATGACACCAAAAATTAAGGTGCTAAAAACAAAAAAGATGCATAGGATTACATAAAAAAAGAAACTTCTGAACATTAAATAAAGCAATCAGCAGAATGAAAAGAAATCTATTTCATGGTAGAAAATATTTACAAAATATGTATGTTATAGGGAAACCTGTCACAGAGGAAGCCAGATATGAGGTGCAGAGTAGTGGGGTAGAGCCCAGGCCAACAGTGAGGGCCAGAGGAAGCCAGACTCACAGTTCAGGGGCACCAGGATGGAAATTCAGTGAACTCGTCTGCCCACAGGACTCCATATATGTGATGTGGAAGTACCCTGGAAGAATTCAGGGAAAGTGACTTAGGGTCTATTTGAGACTGCAATAATGTAAGCCATTTTATCTCTTTGCTTTCTCTCCCTGGCTTTCTCCAAGTTCCAATTATAGGTCACTTAAGACACAGTTTTTACTAACTGTATCAAGTGAGTTGTCTGGAGCATAAATTATCTTTTGTAGCTCTTTTCTAATATCTGGAGCTGACTGAGTAATGAACTTATCTATGAGAGTCATCTGTCCCTCTTTTGAATTAACATCTCATGAAGTATGCTTTACCAGTGCCTCTATTAAACATTACAAGAAATCAGAGGGGTGTTCATCTTTCTTCTGGTAAATAGCTAAAATTTAATAAGTGAAGGTTTGGTTTTAGTTCTGGGAATATACACTGGAAAGAAAATCTCTTTTAGTCTCCTGCTGGGCTGGCTATTAGGTCAGCAGGGGTTTGACTATTCAGGCTGTAGTGGAAACAGGTAGTTATACTGCTTGCCTATCTCTTGGCTCTTTAAAATTAATATGCTATTAGGGCCAGGGAGATGGCTCAGTGGAATAAGTGCTTTCCTGGCAAGCACAAGGGCCTGAGTTCAATCCCCAGTTCCTCAAAATAATAATAATAATAATAATAATAATAATAATAATAATAATAATAATAAAATTAATATGCTATTTATTTGAAAATGCAATTGCAGCTTGTAATACTGTTTGCCTTTCCATAAAAGTAAAAACTTGGTTTAAGATTAACATTACATCTTTCCAATATACTTCATGAGTCTGAATAAATGCTCTAAAAGACATCAATGTACTTATCAGGGTCATCTAAGGCACATGAACTCTGGAAGTTCCAAATTGTCTTTTCTTTCTTTAAAGGATATTGTCCTTTAAAAGCTTGCACAGCTTCAGCTAAGGATAGATGTAGCCCTGTAGAGGCCAAGAAGGGCTCAACAACAATGAGGTTCATCTGCTCCTGCTGTCAGAAGCCAGGCCAGCACGAGAAGGACTGCCTGAAGAGGCCCACAAGGCATGTCCTGACTGTCAAGGTAGCCACCAGGAGTGAGACTGCACTCTGATGCAGAGGCCCCAGAGCTTAGACTCAGCTTCCCAGATGGTCCAGTATGACTGAAGGGTTCTGGGCGTGTCCCCTCCCTCTGGCCAGACTGTTATGTCTACCTATTTTCTCCATGGAAAAGCCCTGAGTAATCATGACTAAAGGAAAAAACCCAGCCTATTGCTAGACATTGGCACAGGTCTTTTTGTCCTTTCCCAATCCTGACCTTCTTTCAGGTATTGTACCTCAATAGAAACAGACTTTAGAAGATATACTGCTTTAGCTATAACTGAGATACTACAATGTATATTTCCAGTTGCTTTCTAATCAAAATTATGCTGATTAGCTTTTTAAAATGTCATATATATTGTTGTTCATGTACAAGGACTTAAAAGGTATTTCATTGGTTTAATCTGACTGAATGCTGTGTATTTCATGATAGATGTATAAGTTAATCTGGTTGATTTCTGATGTAACTCAGGAATTTCATGCTTATAGTTAATACAGATGTGATGTCTCTTAACTAAAGCTAGAGGGACTTATAGCAAACTGTCAGACTCCATGAATAAATGAGTCTAAGAGCTAGTGAGTTACCATTTCTAGGTCTCCAAAAAGTATACAAATATACCTATGAGCTTAAGTGTTCATACTTTGATTATATGTGCTCTAATTTCTCAAAAAAATTGTTCTTTCTTAGAAGTTAACATGTAATTTTAATAGTTTCTTTGGCTTTGTCTTCTCCAGATTCAAAGCTGTAATGAAAATGCCTGGTGTCTATTGAGGGCCTTTACATAGAACCTCTGAAGAATATATCTGACTGCTGGTTCACAGCTATGACCCCTTTCAGCCTGAAGAAGCCAGAGCAGTAATCGCCTATGGTTCCCTCATGGAAGTTCATATTACTTCTTCAGAGGGGGTAATGTTGCAGGCATCCAAGTTAGATAGAAATATTCTAGGCAGTCAACAGGGCCAGGCCCTCAAGGAGACAAGATGGAAGGCAAGGTGACTTTATAACTGGGAAGAAACATACTCCCCTATGGACCACACCTCAAGACCAAGACAAAAAAGGAATCAAACACAGCTACATACTTCTCTAGAGAGTGCATCAGGAATTGATATTCTAAATAGGTACCAATCATCTTGAAAGAGACCAAGTGAATCACCAGCCCAACCCCCAACAGGAAGAGACCCTGTCCTATTCATACCCATTTGCTACATGATTCACTTCCCATTTGGTAATGATTTAATCAATTTTACCTGAGCAATGGTGCTTGTAATCTCATTCTTGACTATAGTTTTGTCCCACTTCATGCCAAACTATGCAAGTTCTCATGTCTTCTCCACCACCTTAGACCCACCTCACCATAAGATTTTCCTTTATAAAATTCACTGGAAGAGACAGTTTCCCAGGAACCACCCACTTGGGACATCTGTCTTGTCCCTTTCTCGGACAGGAGCTTTCTTTCCCTCAATAAAAAAAAAAATACATAAAAAATTCAGGAAAACTAGTTCATATGCAAATTACCAATTTATGATCTGTTTTATTATATCACTATGGTATCTGCTGCTATGGTTTAAAGTACAAAAGCATTAGTTTCCAAAGTTTGTCAATTTCTAAGTCTCACTTGCTGTTATTGTTATTGTTAATTGGACTAATGCAACTAGGTTACCATATTCATCATTACCACACATTCTGCATTTTGTAATAATATTGGGAATCACTGTGGTAATAACCTCATCGAATCACTGTGGTAAAAACCCTCTACTGAAAGATGGAGGACATTGCTGAATTGCAGCAAACAATATACAACTCTGTTTCAATATAGAAGGCAAGATCTTGGGACAAGCACAAATCAAGAATCTCTGAGATACTGAAGGCCCTGACTCTAATCATATAGTTCTATAGCACTAAAATTATATAGAAACTATCGCAGAAATCAAGGCAAAGAATTCTTTCTGAAATAAAAAATGACAAGATGAAGGAGCAAAATATAATCTCAGACCCCTAACCCAGTCAGAACAAATACAGTAGATAGTAGCATACAAGAAATTGGAAATCATACATGTGATATCTGTAAAATGATTGCAGCTGAAGTAAAGAAAGAATTCCAGAGGGGTGTAGAAGAAATCAGATCAGAAATAATCTTTCAGTTAATAAAAAAAAGAAATGATGACTTCAATGAAACTATTACTGAATATATCTAAAGAAGACATCGATAAGAATAGAAGGGCACAGAAAAAAGATCAAAACCATGAATGAGCAATATAGGGAAGAAACAGAATGCATGAAACAGGCTGAAAGAAATACACAGGATATTAAAAATTCCACTAAAAACTGTAAAAATTTTTTAAAAAATATTTATTTATCTATTTATGTATTTTAGGGAAGGGTCTACAGGGTGTTCAGGGTCTCACTACTAGATTGGACTCAGTGATCAGCCTGTTTACAGCCCCCCAGAGCTGGGATTATAGGCATGCACCACCACACCTAGTTTCAATTTTCACCTCAGGGTGTACTGGGGGTGAGGCCAGCACGGGAGGCCAGGGAATCAAACAGCCAACCCCTGTGCCTGTTTGCAGGCACTTGAATTTGCTGAGTTATTTGGCCAGCCCTGGAAAAACCATTTGAATGAAACTTAAAATACATTTTCAGGTCTTGAAGATAGCATTGTATCTAGCAACCAGGAAAGGAAAGATCTTTTTTTAAAACAACAGGGAACCAGGAAATAATAATTGAACAGCTACAAGACGATGCAAAGATGAATAGCATAAGACTAATAGGCATCACTGAAAGTCAATACGAATGACATAAAAATAATATTTTCACAAGTAATTGCAGAAAACTTCTGAAATAGGGAAACAACATGACTTATAGTTAGGTAAGGCATATAGAACTCCAAATAGCATCAAAAACTAAATCTACACTCAAGCATATAATAACCAAGATCCCAGTAATTCAGCACAAAAACAACATACTAAAAGGTGTTACAGAAAAAAAAAAAAAAAGGATCACATTTAAAGGAAAGCTCATTGGAATCACAGAAGATTTCTCAACATAGATAATGCCATAAAGAAGAGCACAGGGTGAAGTATTTCAAGTCATAAGAGAAAACAACTTCTAACTCAGATTGATATATCCTTCAAGACTCTCTTTCAAAATTAATGGAGAAGTAAAATTCTTCCATGAAAAGAACAACGAAAGAAATTCATGAAGACCAAACCAATTCTATAAGGGTAGGAAAGATGTTCTAGAAGGAGATTAAAATGACCCCAATTCATTAACAACAGAAAGAAACCATCAGACAAGGAAAGCAGTTAGACACAGGAAAATAGGGAGCCAACAGCAAAAAAATAACATGACAAAGGTAAAGCAATACATATCAATTATTACCACAACGTAAGTAGGATCAATTCACCAATTGAAAGAAACAGACAAGAATAGGTCAAGAAACAAAATCCAACAATATGTTACAGACAAGAAACATTTAATTCAAAAGGAAATTCATGAGCTGGAAGTAAAGGACGGAAAACGATTCTACGTGTTCCAGCTCAGAAAAAAAGCAAGGAAAACTATTCTGCTCACAAACAATGTAAACTTCAACTCAAGAATATCAAACTAGATAAAGATCACTACATACTTTTTAGGGGAAAAATTCAACAAGAATATATAATGATCATAAATATGTATGCAATATATATGGGTGTACCCAATTGTATTAGTCAAATTTTAAGGTTATTGAAAAAATCTAAACCAACAACACAGTCTTAACAGTGTACCTTAGCACTCCATCATCTCAAAGACATAGATCAACTACACAAAAAAATTTAGCCAAAAATTAACAGAATAAAGCCAAACCTTTGAACAAATGGACTTAGTTGATATATGCAGAATTTTCCACTCACAACATCTGAAAATATATTCTTTCAGCTGTACATGGTATGTCCTCCAAAATAGACCACATAGTAGTCCATAGATCATGCTTAAGTAAATGCAAGAAAACAAATTATCCCATGCATATTATCTGCAATGAAATTGTAAATTAATGACAAAATAAATTGCACAAACACTATAAATACATCATAATAAAAACAAACCCACCTTAGAAACTAATGAGCCAGAAATGAAATTATATAAGAATTGGACCGTATCTATAATTTGATGAAAATTCAAACAAAACTTACTGGAATTTGTGGGATGAAATGAAAGCAGTTCTTAGAGGGAAACTTATAGCAATGAACTCACACATTAGGGGAACAGAACAAGAACAAATAAAATCCCTAATGCTGTATTATCAAGCTTGTAGAAAAACAGGAACAAATGAAGCCCACAGTTGAAAGATGGGAGGAAATTATAAAGATTATGATAAAAATCAAAGAAACTGAGACAAAAAAGAATACAAAGAATTAATGAATCAAAGAGTTGGTTTTTGAAAGATTAAATAAAATGAATAAACCCGTAGACAAGTGGAAAGAAAAATCTTAAATTCAAGAATAAGGAATGAAAAGGTGAAATTATTAGAGATGTTAAGGAAATTGAGAAGAGTATCAAATAGCTACTTTGGAGAACTTTAGTCTCATGGAATGGAAATCACAAAGAAATGAACAAATTCCTACAGAGGTACAAATTAGCAAAACTGAATCTAGAAGATAAAAAAACTCAATATTTGAAAATGTAATGGAAAACTTACCAACAAAGAAAAGTCCAGGTTCTTATGGAGTCACAGCTGAAGTTTACAAGAACTTTAGAAAATTTTTAATCCCAAAACCTGTCACTGAAATTGAAAATAAAGCAATACTCCCCATTTAATTTCTAGAGTCAAGTATTACATTTTTCCAAAACTGGAAAAAGACCCAACCGAAAAAAGAGAATTACAGGCTAATCTCCATCGTCAACACAGATGAAAAATTCTCAATAAATAAAAGCAAATAGAATGCAGAAAATCAACAGAAAGACTGCACATCATGATCGGGGAGGACTCAATTGGAATAGATGGCCTATACATCAAACTAATAAAAGCCATCTGTGACAAACCAACAGCCAACATCATTCTAAATGGAAAGTTAAAAAAAAAAAAAACTGAAAGCTTTTTCTAAAGTCAGGTACAAGACAAGGATACCCACTATTACCACTCTTGTTCTATGTAGTTCTAGAAACACTAGCCACATAGGAAATATAAAGTTCATGTGTTGGTATATAAGTCTTGATCTATCTAGGTCTTAACCATCCAGCAGAAAAGTATAAAAATGAAGTATACATCATGGGGCCATAATATTAAGCTGAGCTGTAAATGGCTATGGTCGACAACTTCTTTGAATAACTCACTATCATTGTAGAATGCTGGACTATGTTGGATTGTGGTGTCGAGTTCAAGCACCTAAGTTAGTTGAATGACAATGGAGTGCCCACCTTTGACAGATGTAGACAAAGGAAGGGGTGTAGAAAGAAAAAAATCATGATGTGTGTGTATAGACAGTACAGTTGGGATAGATAATGCTGTGCTTCTACATAATTCTATGAGAGGCAAGATCTGCACTAATGGTGGTTGGACAGGATATTATGTCAGCTTCTAGTACTATAGGAAAATAATTATTGAATTTTTGATATAATTCAGGTATGAAAAATAAGATAAGTAAGCAGCTACACTCTTAATTCACTGATAAGAGATATGTGCTAAAATAATATCTGAAAATATAATATCATGTATGCACCTTGTACAATGCCAAAACATTATGAAAACAATTTGCAATGTATTAATTTATTGAATCTGTCTTGTTAAGGTGTCTTAAAACTGTCTGACTGACATTTGTAGTTCAATAAAATAAAATAAAAAAATAAAAAAAGAAACACTAGCCAAAGTGAGTAAACAAGAGAGAAATAAAAAAGTAAAAATTGGAAAAGAAGATGTGAAACT
>PVKA01049879.1:0-12933 GCA_004027165.1 Ctenomys sociabilis | reverse complement strand
TTTTTTTTTTTTTTTTTTTTTTTTTTTTTTTTTTTTTTGTCTTGTTGAGACAGGGTCTCACTATGCAGTTCAGGCTGGCCTTAAGCTCACTTTGTAGCTCAGGCTGGTCTCGAACTCATAACAAGAGGATTTTTTTCTATCACAATATTACAAAGACTTTATTCAGTAGACCTATAAAATTTCAGTATCTTGTATAACACACTTCCTGGAACATGTGTTACTCACAAAGTGATTTCTGAAATGAAAATATTATAGAAAGAGTTACAGATGGATTTGTTTCAAAGAATCATGTTTTTAAAGCTATTTCTTGTCTTATTTTGCTCAGAATACCTATAAAATCAATAATTTTCTATCTTTCACCCATATTTTCTAACATTGCGCTTTGATCGTAGAGGTTTTTTTTGGTCAGTATTTACTGGTATTTTAATGCCAGTATGTACTTGGATTTTCTTTGGTATTGGAAATAAGGATGAAGATAGGATTTTTAAATAATTTTAAATATGAGCACTGTACTGTGGTCAGGGAAGCTTATGGGAGGGTATGTGGATATGTGTGGGTGCTTTTTATGGTTGTGGACTATAAGTATAGATTTAGCCTATTCCCTATCAATACCTTAATACCTTCTTGTGATTATATTCTGGGATGTGGCTGATGCTGGCTCAGCCAAAGGTCATTCTTTGAATCAGGGTTGAGAGTTTATCTCTTCTGTTTATTGAACAAACCTATAGCACTGCCTGTCTGCTTAAATCTCCAAATAGTTCAGATATAAATACTAACTCAGCAGGTCAAGTACACTGTAATTTGATATAAATTTTGTGGGACTGAATTATGTGGTCATGTAGGCTTTTCATGTTGGGTGCCCACTAATATCAGTCACTGACTTGAAGCACCTCACTCAGTATTTTTACCTGCCATTCAATTAGGAAAACATATTTTGTATCAGTTTGTTTATCCTGTGATAAACAAACAGTTCTAGATGCTGAACCAAGGAGTCATTTTTTAAAAAATACCTGATTAAATCAAATTCAGATAGACTGTTATTAGTATGAGTTTGTTAGATATATATTCAAGTTAGTCTTTTTTTTTCTTTTTGAGACAGGGTCTCACTATGCAGTTCAGGCTGGCCTTAAGCTCACTTTGTAGCTCAGGCTGGTCTCAAACTCACAACAATCCTCCTGCCTCAGCCTCCCAGTGCTGGGATTACAGGCATGTGCTACCACGCCCGGCTAGGGCAAAGTCTTAAGCAAAAACGTATGAGAGTTTAGTTTCAGTTTCTACTTCACGTAGGAAATGATTCACCATCAGTTACCTGGAACAGTATGAAGTGTGAAAGTGACTCTTACCTTTCAAACTAGAACCTTTTTACTGCACTTGCAGGTGGGAAATGTAGCTCAGTGGTAGAACTCTTGCCTCTCAGGCAGTACCAACCATATGGTTTCCCAAATTTAGTTTCTTTCAAGCTTAAAACTGTCACTTCTTAAAATTTTATTATCCTAAAATATGAAGATTATGACAGAATTAGAAGACTGGTCTTAAGTGCATTTTCCTGTCATGCTTAGTGCTAAGAGCTATGCATTGACAATTCTATCAGTGCGTGCATGGGAGCCCTGGTTAAGAGAACTAAAAAATTGGCCCCCCTTAAATCCTGCCCCTATTACTTACCCATGGTAGGTATTTAATAAAATTGAATTATTATTATAAGCTGTTGTGATAATAGTTTATAATTATTACAATTTAAATTCTAAGTGGGCTAGCCAAGTATCTCAGCGGATTAAAGCACCTGCCAGGCCTAGCATACCAGCCCAGCCTCCAGGGTGCACTGAGATAGTGAATGAGACTGGGTGTGGTGGCACGAAACTGTAATCCCAGCTCTTGAGAGGCTGTAAACAGGAGGATCACTGTGAATCCGATCTGCGTAGTGAGACCCTGTATACCCTGTCCTAAATACAAAAAAATAAAGTCTATATTTAAGGATATTTTTTTTTACCCAGGTTTGTTTCATAAAAAATATCTATTTGTATTTTAAAAAATTTTATCATCCATATTTGCAGCACATAGTGATTACATTCATCGTGGCTAGCAGGTACGAGCACCTAACATTTCTGAGCTCTTTTTACTTCCTCTACGCTGATGCCCTTAGGGTCTGTTTAGTAGGTTTTTTTTTTTACAGTACCACAAATATTTATAATAGCAGAGAAACTAAAGGTAGTGTTCTCTCTTTATTGCTTTAGTTAATTCATTCTAAATCTAATATCTGTCCTAGAATAAATTATAAAGAATTATCCTGTAAAGATTTTTTAATATTTCAAAAGGTAATTTATATATATTTCCACTTCTGTGATACTTTCTACTCTCTCTAACATCCCTTACCCTCATTTTCTCTCTTTTCTTTTTCTTGTCTCATTTTCTTTATTTGCAAAATGACAATGATTGCACATTTTTTATGGAGCTGTTAAAGGCAGAGATACATTTGAAGCAACTTACTCTGTGTCTGGCTTAAAATAAGTAACCAATGCTTGTTACAATAAATTGCTAGCTAACTTTATTGTCTTTAAAATAATGGCACATCCAGCCAAATGGTTCAACTTAGCTTAGGCAGACTCAGGGGCTGAGGTTTGGATCTTCAGGCCTGCTATGCCAGCCTTGCTCCTGGGGTGCGGCCTTGATCCTGGGGTACGCTGAGACTTTGATTAAGACTGGGTGTGGTGGCGCATGCCTGTAATCCCAGTGCTTGGGAGGCTGAAAACAGGAGAATCACTATGAATCCAATCTATGAAGTAAATAAGACCCTGTACACCTTGTAGATGCTGTCCTAAATTCATTAAAAAAAAAAAAAAAGTAACAACTAAAATAATTCACAATTTTGGAAGGAAGAAAATGTAACATTTTGGGCTGGGGAGATAGCTCAGTAGAATAAGTGCTTTCTCTGGCAAATACAAGGGCCTGAAAGAGTGCTTACCAAATCTGTTAAATAACACAACTATCTTAAATAATCTGAGTAGTAATATAAAATTGTATGTAGTTATCCTAATTAAGTTGATTTTTTTCTTTCTTTTTTTTTTGTATGTGGTATAGTGATTGAACCTATGGCCTTCACACTAGGCTGTATGCCCCACCTGTGTGTGTGTGTGTGTGTGTGTGTGTGTGTGTGTGTGTGTTTAGAGACAGGTTCTCTATGTAGTTCATGCTGGCCTTGAGATCACTATGTATCCTAGCCTGACCTCAAACTTCAACCCTCCTTCCTCAGCCTCCTGAGTGCTGGGATTATAGGCTATGTTTTATTTTTGAGACAGGACCCCTAAAGTCCCTGAGTTTCCCAGCTTGATATCAAACTCACAGTACTTGTGCCCCAGCCTCCTGGATTGCTAGGGTTACAGGCATGTGCCACCATGCTCAGTTGCTATGTTTCTTCCTGTTGTTGTTGGTCACCTTTGTAAATGAAGCTTTGTAGGGTTCTCCTCTGCTCCCCCTTCTGCTTCTCTGAAAATGAGCACTTCATACTTCATGAATTTGTTAACTACTTTTTCTTAGCGTAACTTTTCTTTTTCTTTTTTAGTGCGATACATGTTTATTCAAACACAAGATACTCCAAATCCTAACAGCTTAAAATTTATACCAGGAAAACCAGTTCTTGAGACAAGGACCATGGATTTTCCTACATCAGCTGCAGCATTTCGCTCTCCTCTGGCTAGGTATAGTCCTGTTCTCATTTGCTTTTAACTACAAAGAGTAATAACTGATTTTAGTTAAGACAACCTCATAATAGCTTTTGAATTTTTATGTGCACTACAGTTTTTCAGTATGGAGAATATTTTTTCAAGTAAGACTATTAAGAATTGATATTAGAAGCTGGGCGTGGTGGCGCATGCCTGTAATCCCAGCACTCGGGAGGCAGAGGCAGGAGGATTGTTGGTGAGTTCGAGACCAGCGTGAGCTACAAAGTGAGCTTAGGCCAGCCTGAACTGCAGTGAGACCCTGTCTCAAAAAGACAAAAAAAAAAAAAAAAGAATTGATATTAGAAACCTTTCACTTGGAGAGGGATATATTTATGAAATTTGTAGTATAAGGAAGTAAGAATGTATATTTTTACTTAAGGACAGAGATCCTCCAAATTGATAATCATCATAAATTTCCATTCCAAATCTTTAAAATGCTTATCTTTAAGAACAAGCTGGAGCTAAGCATGGTGGTACGTTTCTGTAGTCCCACCACTCTAGGAGGTTGGGGCAAGAGGATCCAAGTTTTGAATCCAGCCTGGGCAACTTAATGAGATTCTTTCCCAAAATGAATAATAAAAAGATCTGGAGATACAGATAGATAGCAAAGAAGAACAAACTCTAGCTAGGCATGGTGCTACATCGTATAGCTTTCTGGGAGGCTGGGCCACAAGGACCATAAGTTGAAGACTAGCTTGGACAATTCTTTTTTTGGTAGTACCAGGGATCAAACTCAGGATCTTGCGCTTGCCAGGCAAGAACTTATTCCACTGAGCTATCTCCCAGGTCCCAGATTAGATAATTCTTAATGACTTACTAAGGCCTTATCTCAAACTGAAGTTAAAATGCAGGAGAAAGACCTATAGCTCAATGTGAAGGTCTTGTGTTCAATCTTTAGTACTGAGAAGAAAACAAAAATTACAAAAAACACAGCTGGTTAGTTTTACCCATGAAGATAACCTGCTTTTTTTTCTTTCTTTCTTTTCTTTCTTTCTTTTTTTTTTTTTTTTTTGAGATAGGGATCTCTAAATTGCCCCTTGCTAGCCATAAACTCACTGTACTCCCACCTTATTGTAGTTATTGGATATGGCACAATTTTTAAAAACTAGTCAGTGAGGACAGTTTTTAAATTTACTCAGAATGTTCCAGTGTTATTTATCAGAAGAGATAAGTCACAAGTGGTAAAATTATTGGAAAGAACTTCTACTTATAGTTAGAGAAATTATTCATAACAAGAAATACATATATAGGGGCTGGCAAGATAGCTCAGTGGTCTAAAGCACCTGCTTAGGCAAACTTAGGCAAAGCAGAGGGACCACAGTTCATTCCCCAGCACCACATGCTGTGCCAGCCCTGCCCTGAGGGTGGGCTGAGACAGACAGACAGATAGACAGACACTCACACGCACAGAAAATTAACCAAAAAAAAAAAAAAAAAAAAAGACATACACAAAAACAAAATACAAGTCACTTAACATCAGTTGAAATCAATCATTTATTTGATGCTAGAACTTTAACCCAGGGCTTACTGAATGCCTGCATGTTTACCACCAACCTATGTCCCCAGCCCAGATTGAAATATTTAGAAATCTAATCTTGATCATGACAATCAATGATTACCAGTGATATTTGGAAAATAAATCTTAGAGAACTACATTGCTATACATGCAGCCATTTTGTATATCTCACTTGGGCCAATAAGAGAAAATTCAGGAATAGATTTATTTATTTATTTATTTATTTTTTGCAGAACTGGGGATTGAACTCTTGGCCTTGTGCTTGCCAGGGAAGTACTTATTCTACTGAGCCATCTCCCTGGCCCCAGGAATAGTTTAATATATATATATATATATTTCAAAGAGTATATATATATATATACTCTTTGAAAGAAGTCTCTATGTAAGTCAGACTGGCATTGACCTCACAGCAGTCCTCCTGATTCAGCCTCCTGAGTGCTGCAGTTATAGGCCTGTACCCCACCTATCCTTATTTATTTAAATTGGTTTTGCTCAACTGGGGGTTGAACCCAGAGCCTAATACGTGCCATGCTAATGCTTTATTGCTGAATTACATCCCCAGCCCATTTTTATTTAAACATGGTATTTCCCAGAATGTACCTTACAGCATTTGCTTTTACACTTTTTTGATAAAGCCACTGTGAGAAATGTTTTATTCTCTGATGTGGTATACACACTTGTGTGTATGTATGTATATATATATATATGTAAGAAACAGATGTTTGGTGAATAGTTTTCACCATTTTCATCCTTGGAATGGGTAATACATTTGTATCTTCATATCATTTTGTTCTGTTCTGTTTAGTTGTTTTTTTTTTTTTTTTTTTTTTCTCCATTTATTTTTATTTTATTGAAATACAAATGTCAATCAGACAGTTTCAAAACACCATAACCATACAGAGTCGATGTTAGTTGTTTGTTTGTTTGGTTTTTGTAGTTTATAGAAGGGTCTACAGGGTGTTCAGGGTCTCACTACTACATCCTCACTACTAGATCGGACTCTAGTGATCCGCCTGTTTATAGCCTCCCAAGGGCTGGGATTACAGGTGCACACCACCATACCCAGTCTCAGTTGTCTCAGTATGCCCAGGGAGGTGGGGTACGGGAGCAAGGCCAAGCTTGACAGGCCAGGGATGGAACACTCAGCCCCTGCACCTGCTTGCAGGGGCTTTAATCTGCTGAGCTATTTGGCTAGCCTTTGTTCTGTTAAGTTTTGTTTTATTTAGTAAAACTCTGATTCCTACATATTTGATTTCACAAGCCAAGGTACCTTAGAGTTCTCATATCTATACAAGGTAGGGCTAGGGGTGTTTATTGTGTCCTTGATGGTAAGTTGGGATAAATACTTGTTAACAGAGTAGGTAAACTATTTATATATAGCCTGCTTTTACTAAAAATGGTGAGAAAAATTCATATTTACAATCACAAGAAACATCCCAAGACACATATATTAAATGAAGAAAGAAAATGGCAGAACAGAGCCAGGCATGGTGGCATAGACCTATGCCAGGACTGAAGAATGAAGGAGGAGGATCATTGTGAGTTTGAGGCCAACCTCAGCTACAGAATGAGTTCAAGGCTAGCCTGAACTGCATGGCAAGACCATGTCTAAGGAAAGTTGCAGAACAATGCTGTGCGATACTATGTATATAAAACCAAAACAAATACATTGACAAAAAGATTTGGAGAAGTGTACACTAAACTGAGAACAATGGGACAGGTGGTTAATCCCATTTTAACCTTCTGTGATTGCTTTTAAATGTTTCTATCAAGGATGCATTCACATGTTTTACAATTTAAAAAGGGTAGGGAGGACAGTTTAGTAGTAGTGTTTGCTTAGTATATCTGATGCCCTGGATTAACTTTCCAGCACCAGAAAAGAAGAAAGTAAATAGACTGTTACAGATTCATAGAATTGACTGGGCTTAGGCAAAACTAATTTTATTTTCTTTGTTGTTTTAGTAGCAAATATTTTTACTGTATATTAAAATAAATTTTTTTTGTCTAACATGTAAATTCTTACAGATAGGCCACTGTGTTTTGTCATTCCCTCATACAGTGCCAGACACTCAGAGATGTCCAAATATTTGCTGGCTGGCTGGCTGGCTGGCTGGCTGACTGAATAAATAGACAGAATCTGTCTTTCCTCAGGAAGGCTTTTGAAAGGCATCCTCATTTTTGTGTTTATCAGTAGTTCTTTTTTTTATTATCAAGAAATTTTATTAATTTCCCACTTGATGGACTGTTCAGATTCTTGTGGTTATTATAAATAATATCTCATAATTCTATGAGAATTCATGAACAAGTTTTATAGGGACTATATTGTCATTCTCTTGAGTGAATACCAGCAGTGAGATAGATGGACTGTAAGATATTTGCCATGAAGTGATAATTGTTGAAGATGGTAATGAGTACATGGAGGTTCTTTCACTTTTATCTCTTCATTTGTTTGTTTCTTTTCTAATAAAAGAACACTTTATTATCTCAATTTTTTTCCATATTCATAGGCAATTATTTAGGATTGAAGGAGTAAAAAGTGTCTTCTTTGGACCAGACTTCATCACTGTCACAAAGGTATGTATAGGATTTTATTTAAAACAAGATTTGAGGGCCGGCGAGATAGCTCAGTGGACTAAGTGCCTGCTTAGGCAAGCGCAGGTACCAGTGTTCAATCCTAGCACCACACGTCTTGCTTGCTGTCCCTCTACCTCTGGGCACACTGAGCAGGCCGCTGAAACCTGGCATGGTGGTGCAGTAATCCTGCGCTGGGGAGGGGCAAACAGGAGGATCACTGAGTCTGAGCTGCATAATGAGACCCTGTACCAAATACATAAATAAAAATAACAAAGGTTTGAAGTACTGTTAATTTTTTGCTAAGTCCAATATCCCTCTCCAGAATTTCTATTCTTTTTATCTTTTTTTTGAGACATCTCTCTGTAGTTCAGGCCACTCTTGAACTTACTATGTAGCCCAGGCTGGTCTTGAATTTGGCAGTCTTTTGCCTCAGCCTATGAAGTGCTGGGATTATGGCCGTGCACTACCACACCCAGCTCACAAAGAATTTTTTGTAGGGCGAAACAGGAATGGTTTTGCAAACTATATTTTTAGGCATCAAGTGGTTTCCCCAAATGAAGGATTATGATGAGCAAACCTAAGTTGACTGATCTCTGGTCTCACCAGGTTACAGTCTTCTGGCCTATCTGTTGTTCTGTTGTTATTTGTTTTGTTGTTGGGGGTGGCTGAGACAAAGTCCTACTTAGTCATTTAGGCTGGCCTTGAATGCACTATGTACCTCTGAGCTGTCTTTCTTCCCCCCCCCCCCAGAACCAGGGTTTGAACTCAGCCCCTTGTGCTTGCCAGGGAAGCATTTATTCTGCTGAGCCATCTCCTAAGCCTGGCCTGTCTTAATTTTGTGTCGATCCTACTGTCTCAGCCTTCTGAGTGTTGGAATGATAGGCATATGCTATCATGCTTGGTTAGTTTTATTATTATTGTGTGTGTGCGTGTGTGTGTGTGTGTGTGTGTGAGATGCTGAGACTTGAACCCAAGGTCTCTCTAACATAGGCAAGTGCTCTGCCACTAAACTGTGTCCTTTGATCTTGATCAATTTTCTTCAAATAATCTTCTTTATCTTGGAGTACACATTTAACAACAGCAGTGATCACTTTCTAATTTGTAATTATAGTGCATTACAATTTGTAATAGATACATATATTTGCAGTTTGTATACTACCTTTTTTCTCATTCAACTTCAAAATATCTTTTTCTTTTTGTTACCAATATTTTGATTTCCTCGCTCAGCATAGTCTACTATTTACTGAAGATATGTGAGGTGTTATGATTCATCTTCTGAATAATTTTTTAAAATATCACTTGAAACTGGTTTCTTTTTCTAATATGTAGACAGCTCACTAGTTTTATTCTTGTATCCATAGCAATACCCATTCATTTTAACTTCTGTTTATTGTATCTGATTGTCAATCTATGACAAAAAAAAGTTTATTTTATGCATGTTGACTCAGTTTTTAATAGTAGATATTTAAGTGTAGTTGTAGCTAACAGGGTCTTCTGAGTCTAGACTACATTTAGTAGTCTTTCCTCCTAAAGAGCTTTCCTTTACAAAACTAGAACAACACATGTTGCTTTCTTTTATAGTCATCAGTACTATTTAGGATTTACTAATCCTATCTTTATTTATAGAAACAACTAATTGGCCAGGTATACAAGTCAAATAGCTGTGAAATCTTTAAGGCTGGTCTTGTTGACAGTCCACAAGTCCTTTAGCAGAGCAGCCAGATTCTGTAGTTGTATCATTGACTTTCTTTAATATTCTTTAAGCAATATATGTAAATTGGATTTTTAATAGTTGTGGTATGTCCTATATATCTTATGGAGCAGTTATATGCTATCTTTCTGTAACAGAATGAGAATCTCTTTATCATACTCTTTAAGTACAGAATCCATTCAGTATTTTAATTCTTTTACATCACAAAAAAATAGGCTTTAATTGTTATTCTCTAAGTCAGTCATGATACATGCATCTCATAAAAGGTTGCTGAGTGAATGCATGGCAGAATGTTCTAAGACTGTATCTTTTGAAAGACACTTAAATGAAAAAAGCATTTAAGTGAGACCATCTTAAAGAACTGAGACTGACACATATTCTCCAGAAATGGGTACTGTTGCATAGTACATGAGAGGAAAACATTGTTAGAGATCCAAGATAGCGTTCTGTATTTGTCTTTGCTCTTGGCTGGAAATACAGTATTTTTCTTTACGTGTTTACAGGAGAATGAAGAATTAGACTGGAATTTATTGAAACCAGATATTTATGCAACAATTATGGACTTTTTTGCATCTGGCTTACCCCTAGTTACTGAGGAAACATCATCAGGAGAACCAGGTAACATATTGTGCTGTGTAATTAGTATTTATCTTTTTTTCTTTAGACTTTTCTACTTTCTTCCCATTTGGGGACTGGGGAGATGGCTCAGTGGAATAAACACTTCCCTGCAAGGGTCTGAGTTCAATCCCTGGTTCTGCAAAAAAAAAAAAAAAAAAATCATTTCTTCCCATTTGCTTTGATTTTAGAAGTGATAGGAATACAGATTTTTATCATATATATTTAGCTCTGAATCCAGTTCTAGAAAGGACAAAACTTCCTATTTTATTTTATTTATTTATTTATTTGGTCTTTGTGCAGCATTTATGAAATGTCTCCACGCAGCAGCCTCCATTTTCAGATACTGCTGCCAGGAACACCCTGTTACGTGGCAGGGCCCCGCTGGGCCATGGCCGGCAGCTCTGGTTTCCCACCTTCTGCTCTGAGATGGGAATGCTGGGCAGGATCTCATCTTTGGGTTCCACGATGCTCACACAGTCAGGCAGAGGCTTCTTTGGGCACTCTAACTTCTTCAGTCCCAGGGCAGCATGATCTTTACTTTGACACCCAGCACACCCTGTTGGAGCAGCATGTGGCACACACGGTGTCAGTGTCGTAGTTAACATGGTCTCCCCTGTGGGTCAGCAGGCCATCCACAAACTTCATGGACTCAGCCCTCTGTCTGCGGAGTTTCCCAGACACCACAGTGTGGAGCCCTTTGCTCCACTCTCCATGATGAGCTGCCCCGCACCACACGAGGCCCTCTGCACAGCAAGCCCTCCTAGGAATTTGTAATGCAGAGATTCTGCCTGGGCAATGCCCAGAGACCTCTCCTCCCCGCTTTTTCAGCATAAAACTCTACACTGCCCTCAGGGAAGCCAAACCTCTTCTGGACTACAGCAGTCAATTCTCAGATCCTTTGGCCTTTCTAACCAAGAACATTCTGTGTCCTACAGGCTAAATCATGATTTCTGTCCAGATGGGTGTAACTTGGACTTCAGTGCCACAATATGCATCTTCAGCCAGCCCCCTAGTGAGAAACTCACACACTTCAGCTTCAAGGTGCTATAGTGACAAACTTCCTCTTATCTTCATTTGGGAAAACCACTTGATGTCTAAAATTAGTTTACAAAACTGTTCTTGCTTCTTCCTACAAAAATTTCTTTGTGAGCTGGGTGTGGTAGTACATGCCCATAATTCTAGCACTTGGTAGACTGAGGTAGGAGGCTACCAAATTCAGGACCTGCCTGCTATTGATTATGTTATTTATGATTGTTTCTAGCTTCTGAAGAAGATGATGAAGTTGTGGCAATGATTAAGGAATTACTAGATACTAGAATACGGTGCGTACTCTTTCCATCTGAAAACAAATGCTGCAAAGGCATTTTTCATTATAGAAGTATACTTGTAGCTGTTCATGAGATTGTAGTAGAATTCCAAGGTAATTTATAAGTTTATCTAAACAAAAATAGGTAGGGCCAGCCAGATAGCTCAGCGGACTAAAGCACCTTCTTAGGCAGAGTGCAGCGTCCAGGGTTTGATCCCTGGCATGCTGTGCCAGGTCCATCCCTGGGGTGCACTGAGACTGCAGATGAGACTGGGTATGGTGGCATGCGCCTGTAATCCCAGCACTTGGGAGGCTGAAAACAGGAGGATCATTACAAGTCTGATCTATGTAGTGAGACCCTATAAACCCACTACTAAATACATTAAAAAAAAAAGTGAATGAATGCAAACAGGTAATCATATCAACTGAATTTAAAGCCTATGTAGTTAGTGACCATATAGTCTGTATTGAAAACCATTGATGATAGATTTTAAGTATTCACACCACAAAACATTTATGTAAGCCATGTAATTTAGCTTGATTTAGGTATTCCTCACTATCTACATAGTTTCAAACATTTCATACGTGGTAAATATATAGTTTTTATTTATGAATTTAAACATATTTGTTTTTGAGAGCCAGGGTCTTGCTATATAGTTCAAGCTGGCATTGTACTCATTTTGTAGCCCAAGCTGGCCTCGAACTCACAGTGACCTTTTGTGGCATCAGTCTCCCCAGTTGCTGGGGTACAAGTATTCATCATGATGTCTAGCTGAATTTAAAATAATTAATTTAAGGGAAAGAAAAGTAAGTGACATTTAAAGTTTCTCTCCATAAGGCACTTGCTTAGTCTTAGCCCTGTGCAAAAGAGGCTGAGAAATCAAAAAGCAGTTAAAAAAAAAAAACTAGAAAAATATCAGAATTTTGGCAGTATTGTATTGCTGAAATGAGAACAAAAATAGGAGTTTAGAATCTGTCAAGGAGACTGGGCCTCAAGAAACACTGGACTCTTCACTGGACTTTCTCGAGAACTGTACCCTTGAATGAGGCAAGCCAGAGACAGATCATACTACAGAGCTGTAGTCCAGTACTGAGTCAGCATGACTCCAGAGTAGACGGAGCCATAGCCAGAAGACAGAACAACTCCTTTCAAAGTAGCATAATTTGTCTCGAAATAAAATTTTTTAAAGGGCTGGGGATGTAGGGATGTAGCTCTGGTAGAGTACTTGCTTAGCATCACATTCTGGGTTCAATGCCAAGTACTAGCAGAAAAGAGAAATTAGATAAAAAGATGAAGAATTTAATCAGAGAACTGGATTCTTTAAGCAGTAATTCTTAACAATAATAACAAAAAATAAATAGTAATTCTGGAACTAAAAATATAACAATGTAAGAACTCATTAGAGCCAGGCACAGTAGTACATACTTTTAATACCAGCGCTTGGAAGTCAAGAGGATCACAAGTTCAAGTCTTTCCTAGGCAACTTAGCAA
>PVKA01049878.1:0-13010 GCA_004027165.1 Ctenomys sociabilis | reverse complement strand
TTTTTTTGACAAAAAAAAAAAAATGTAATTAGATGTGTGTGTGTGTGTGTGTGTGTGTGTGTGTGTGTGTGGTGTCTACTTTCCTGAGAGCATGTTAGGCTGAGTGGGAGGGAGGCTAGGACAAAGGATTACATCTTTTCAATCCTGCATTTCATCACCAGGGCTGAGCATGTACAACTATGGGCTGCCAGAGTGCTAGTATCTGGTGACTAAAAGACACAGAAGACAGGGCCCAGGCTTCTCCCAACGTCCCTCAGCAGAAGCAGAGGTGACAAGAACAGATTTGACATCTGGAGAACAGAAGTCCTCTCATAATTTTTGTTTTTTATTTTATGTGCCCTCATGTCCCACAAAAATCTGAAAGAATAGTTTTGAGACTGAAGAAGATCTATCATGTAATATAGACTTTGTGGGGGGTGTTTTGGTTTTTATGTTTTTTGTTTTTTGGGTTTTTTGGTGGAAACGGGCCCTTGCACTTGCCAGGGAAGCGCTTATTCTACTGAGCCATCTCCCCAGCCCTATTTTTATTGTTTTGAGACAGGGTCTCGCTACATAGTTAAAGCTCACGTTAAGCTCACTGGGTAGCCCAGACTGGCCTCCAACTCACAGCAATCCTCCTGCCTCAGCTTCCTGAGCACTGGGATTACAGGCATGTGTCACCATGCCCAGCTCTTTGTGCTATTTTCAAAGGTGCTTTGCTCATATATTTGTGTGTGTACATTATTGATAGAACCCACTTGCACATGCTAAGCACTTGTTCTACCATGGAGCTACACCTCAATCCCATTGGCTGTTTTTAAAGAATTTACAGGGCCGGCCAAATAGCTCAGTAGATTAAAGCACCTGCTTAGGCAGACACAGGGACCACGAATTCAATCCTCAGGCCTGCCATGCCAGCCCCAGCCCCAGGGTGCACTGAACTGGCAATTGAGACTGGGTGTGGTGGCACGAGCCTGTCATCCCAGTGCTTGAGAGGCTGTAAACAGGAGGATCACTATGAGTTCAATCTACGCAGTGAGACTCTGTACACCCTGTATACCCTGTACACCCTATCCTAAATAAAACAACAACAACAACAAAAAAAAAAACCTGACAACTGTGAAATGAAAATTTAGAAGCTTTACTAGTCAAGATTTTTCATAATTTCACAGACCTGTCCTGTGCTACTGAGATGAATTAAGTAAGACATCTGAAGGGCTACATCCCCAGTCTTCAGGGGAAGAGTTCCAAGAGAGTTCAGAAGTTGGATGGAGAAGTCAGACTCAGACCTGCTTGCCCTAGTGAAGCCACTTTTGGCTTGATGACCTAGTTGGGTTATTTAGCTCCTATGAGTCTTTGAAACACCTACTTTGGTGAAGATAAAGTAGGGTAGGATCGGCGAGATAGCTCAGAGGACAAAGTGCCTGCTTAGACAAGCTCAGGGACTGGGGTTCAATCCTTAGCACCATATGCTGCTCCAGGCCCCACCCCAGGCACACTGGGCCAGCCACTGAGACTGGGCACAGTGGCCCATACCTGTAATCCCAGTGCTGGGGAGGCTGAAAACAAGAGGATCACTATGAAGCCGAGTGGTGTAGGGAGACCCTGTGCTAAATACATTTAAAAAAATAAAATAAAGTGGAGCAGGGAGTAATAATATTTGCAGCGGTTCACTACAGGCTGGACTAGCACCCTCCGATCAATGTTAACAGTGCCATGAGAATCAGGAACATCGGCAGATGAAAGGGAAAGACTCACCGGCAATCTCAACCCCAGGGGACCAGTGTTTCCTCCTCTGTGTGGATGCTAGATGGCCCATGGTCATTTCTCAGGATCATATGATCAAGTTAGGGCCTTCAAAATTAGTAGACTTCTCCAACTTTCATTTTAGTTGAGACGTATTTGCCTCCTTTTAGGCTCTTTGTCTTCTTCGCGCATCTTGTTGGCACTGAGGACATACTGGGGGTGGGAGGAGTAGACGATGGATGATGTGGTGCAGAGGAGAAAGGGATGCAACAGAAACTCCCTGATTGGGTTGGGATGCTGATCTCAGCCTCACTGAAGAGAAGCAGGTCTCTTTCTTTGGTCACTTTCTAAGGAGTGAAGGCAGATCTGTTAGAGAACATTTCTTAGTTCCCTGCTATTTTAACCTCTAGCTCCTATTTAGTAGAATGCCTAGGACACAGACACACTTGAGCACCTCTTCAGGGAAGGGATGATGGGGCTGGCCCCAAATGTTAGAGGTGTCACCTCCACCGAGCAGCTGGGGGAGTGGCCCAGGGCCCAGGCCTTGGTGAGGGGACAGCCTTATAAAGAGCAGAGAGCTTGGTACCTTTGCGCCCATGGCCGTCTGCTGAGGGCACAAAATGTAGCCGAGTGCACATCCATCCTTGTGTTTGTGGACCGCTTTCAGAAAGCCACCTCTGGAGTCCTTGGGGGTACCAGTTAGCCACCAGGGCACAGCCATTCTACAGAAGGCCGTGTGCAGCTCCTTGACCCCCACAGCCATCTGAGTTTCCTCTATTCTAAGACTTTAAAGTCACCTCCCCAGAGGCATCCCCATACCTGTAATTTCAATCTGTCATCCTGTGGTTTTCTTTCCTTTTTTTAGTTATGACCTCAATACTTTTTAGCTAGCAGAAATAGTTACAGAAATCCAGAGAACAGAAACACCAAGTTCTATTTAATACATATTTCTAGCCTCCCAGTCTGGGGACCCACAATACTTAAAAAAAAAAAAAAAAAAAAAAAAAAAAAGCAGCCTTCCTGCTTGTACCATTACAAGTAGGAAATAGAAAAAGGCTATGTCCCTGGACTAGGGACATTAAACTCTAAATGGAAGCTAACAAAACAAAACAAAAGGCTAACATCTATGGAGTATTTATGATGAGCCAGGCTCTAACTAAATGCATTGTCTTGTTTCACATATTTAATCTTCCCAGGTCCTACAGGGGAGGTAAGGTTAGTAATCCCATTTCACAGAGAGACTCAGGACCTTGACTGCGGCCATCCCCAAGAGGTGCTGAGGTGGGTGTTGGGAACTGAGGCAGCCTGGGTCTGGAGCTGGGCTTCCAACCACAGTGCTATTCTGCCCCTTCATCTCTTTAAATTACTACACACAGTCCTTGAGGTTCATGTCCTTGAGGTTTAGTTCACACATGGTAAATAGCACAGATTTCAGCTGGGGGTTTTGCCATATGCACCTATATGGCCCTGGGTTCAATCCCTAATGGCAAAAGAATCTAGCACAAAACAAATAAAAAAAAAAAAGAAGTTAAATTTTACTGTATGTCTTTGCAGCACATATTGAAAAGATCAGAGTCCTTTTCCATTTTCAATCTGCTGGCAGTTCCTTTCCTCCCTTGTTCCCTTTCTCTCTTTTTCAGTAGTGCAAAGGGTTGAATTCAGCAAATGCTCTAGCATATGGCTACATTTCCAGACCTTTTCATTTTTTATGTTGATACAGGGTCTCACTAGGTTGTCAGGTGGGCCTCAGACCTGCATCAGCTTCCCGAGTAGCTGAGATAACTAGCTGGCTAGTTTCCTAATACTGAGCCACATTTGCATTCTCTGAATGATCACCAAAGATAGCTTAGGGTTTATCTTTACTGATATAATTAGGTAGTTAAGAAAAACATTCATTTGACAAAAGAAAAGGACTGAGTTATTTCACATTAAGAAATTTGCTTTCTTTATGCACATATTTATAAGTAAAACTCATTTTCTGATGGCTGGCTTGAAGAGGTAAGAATCTAGTCTTTTAAACATAGAATTGACAAAAAAAAAAAAAATTGAGGATAGCTGGGTGTGGTGGTTCACATCTATAATCCTTGAGAGGCTGAGTAGGATCGTCTCAAATTTAAGGCCATCCTGTGCTACATACTGAGTTAGACACCAGCCTGAATTGTATGGTGAGACTGTGTCTCAAATAACAAACAATTGATGATTGTTACTTTTTATTTACAGTTCGCTGCGCCAACTCTTTCTTCACAACATTTACAGAAGCAAGTAAAGCCCAGCCCAGATGGTATAGTGTCTGGAGAAGTAATGATTCTCTTCATGTTCATTACTTTCTTTTTTTCCCCTGTGGTACTCAAAATTGAACTCAGGACCTTGCACTTGCCACGCCCTATATCCCCAGCTCTATATTCATTACTGTCATTCATTTTATCAACCAGTAGTTCTAGGGGCTTAGACAGGATTAGAAAAATATGGAGGGATTTGACTTAAACCCTGCTGCCAGGACTGGGACCTTCACCCATGTAATAATGTGTATATTTGAGCCTTCCTGCGTCTTAGCTGTGCATGGCTGCTCTGTCTCCACCTGCATAGGTTTTGCTCTGAGTCTGGACTCTGACCACAACCTCTTCACTGTGAGGTTATTGGACTTCTGGAATCTGGGCTCTCTGTGATCAGACTTTGGTATCTACTGGTGAAGTTAGGCTTCTAATGCTTTCTCCTGTCTAGTGTGTTGTGTGTTGCTCATTGCTGAGCACATTTCTTAATCTTGTCTACGTGAGAGGAATTTGCTCTTGGAGAGAGCTTGCCCATCATCTGTGTTAGTGGCCAGGAAGCTGCGGAGCTTGGCTGGCCACTGGGAAGAGCTTTCTTTGTAGGGTCAAGGGCCAAGACATTCAGAACAAATGTATATTCTTGACCAACCATTGGCCCATCTTTCATGAGCTTGTCTTCCATAAAACTCACACTACTTCGTCACATCACTTCACGAGGGCTGATTGGCATTGTAGTGCCCACCTCGGGGAGCCGTAGATCAGTAAGACTGATCATTTAAGAGGACCTTGGAACAAAATGGCAAAGTCTCCTTTATCTGTCTAAGGGAAAAGGAACTTCATTTAATTGGCTTCCAGAAAAGCACTATTTTTACTAGCAAGGCTTGACAGTACTTTAAAAATTTTTTTTAAAAAAATTTTTGATACAGGCTCTCGCTATGCAGTTTGGACTTGTAGTGATCCTCCTGTCTCAGCCTCTCCAGCACTGGGATTATAGGCGTGTGTCATCATGCCCAGTTCGGGGGCAGGCTGGGCATGTGGTACCAGAGATCAAATTCAGTACCTTGTGATTGCGAGGCAGGTGTTTATGGGGCCAAGCTATCTCCCCAGACCCTTGAGAGTACTTGTAAGGATCTGAGTTAAACTAAACCCTTACAGATATGTGGGTGATTTAATTTTTTTTTTTAATTTGCATCTAAACTTTTCTTCTTGATTTTCAGAGAAATAACCCATTCTTTACAATATTTTAATTGTGTGATTCTCTCAAGTTTGCTTCCTATCACTTAAAGACAGCTTGCTCTTTTTTTTTTTTGTATTTAGTACAGGGTCTCACTATACAGATCAGACTTGTAGTGATCCTTCTGTTTTCAGCCTCCCGAGCACGTGGATTACAGGCATACACCAGCCCGCCCAGTCTATGACAGCTTCTCTAGTGGCCACTAAGTACAGGTGAGGTCTTCTTGTGAAGTTGTCCAGTCCATTAGATTGCCCACTTTCCCATGGAAGCACCAGAATGCATTCTTCTGGAGGGCTACACCACCCTCGCTTCCCACAGATGAGACACTAGAGTGGAGTGTTCACACTTCTCCTCTGCCACTCTTCCTAGTTCAAGCAGGTCTTCCCTAGGAGGGCTCCTTCCCCAGCAGACATCCTGGGAAAGCTATGCAATATCAGGAACAAATTCTGTTGGGCGAGCAGCTCCCTCTTTTTCTCCCAATGAAAAGGGCAGAGCTGCGTGTGCTCCAAGTGCACTTATTTCTGCCTCCTTACAGGGACCTATGGGCTTTCATTTGGCCATTGAATCTCAGGACACTAAGAATTCTGGGAAAGGGAGAACAAGAAATTGTCTGTGTAAAAAGTGTTACTAATACCAGCTAAGTTTTCCAGTTTTGACTTTCCAACCATCTTAAGAGAGTTTGAAGGGCCGGGGAGATGGTTCAGGGGAATAAATGCTTCCCTGGCAAGCATAGGGACCTGAGTTCGATCCCTGGTTCAGCAACGAGAGAGAGAGAGAGAGAGAGAGAGAGAGAGAGAGAGAGAGAGAGAGAGAGAGAGAGAGAAACCATGACCAAAAATTAAAGAAAAAATATTTAAAAAATTATCAGGATAGGCTTTTGTCCCTAGAAACTGTCTAATGTGATTAGTTATGATTTGGGGGCCAGAGATATGACTCAGTAGAATAAGCGTTTGCCTGGCAAGTGCAAGGGCCTGAGTTCAATCCCCAGTTACACACACACACACACACAGAAAAAAAACCAAAAAAAAGAAAACTTCTGATAGCTAGGTTGTGAAAGTTATGCCCTTGCCATAAAAATTAAATAACCAGGATGATGTTGCTGCCCTAGAGCAAGTTTTACACACAAAGGCTGTCTGGATAGGGCTCACCCTGATACATGGAGATTAGGCATCACATTTGTTTTTAAAAAGATCATGCATGTATGCACCGGCACACATGTAGGTTCCTTCACCGTAACTTAACCTGAGATGTCAGATGTAATTAACCACGCCAGTGCTTTTTCTATAGATGACATGGTGACACACTACTTGACATCAAGCAGCCTTTCTTTCCCCTTTCTGCTTTCTCAGTAACCATACCATTGCTTTCTCTGTATTATCAGATCTTAGTTTTATGGCATTTATGAAACTGAAAGGAAATGTTTGAAGATCAAGATCAATCCTCACATTTGCAGATGAGAAAGCTCAAGCCTGGGAGATGTAAGTGGCTCCCAGTAGCAGAAGCCAAGGGTGGCTCTGAAGCCCTTTGACCTTTCCAGTAGGCTGCAATGTGCTTGAGCTCTGGAGTTCCTGCAACTAGATAGGACATGGATCCTGAGCAAATCATGCAATATTCAGCTTATGCACCGCTTTCTGCTCTTTCCCAAAACCATAAAGCAGCAAAGTGATTATAACATGCATTGGAACTCTATGTGTTACCTCTCCACCTCTTCCTAACGCAGACCTTGGTGTGACTTACTGTTTTCCAAGATGAAGATGGTGAGATAGAGAATAGTGGAGAGCCAGATAAGATCAGCTGTGTGGTGGTGAAGCCATTCAAGTCTTTCCTTAATAAATATTAAATGAAGTAGGAAGATTGGCATGAGTTTGAGACCAGCATGGGCTACAAAATGAGCTCAAGGCCAGTGTGAACTGCATAGTGAGACCCAACTCAAAAAAAAAAAAAAAAAGTCATTGCTTTTGCCTCAAGACCATTTGAGTTTTTAGGTAGAGACAGAAGCACTTAGGTATGTTTCTCCTAGTCATCAGATGACTACAGGATCTTGATAAGTAACAGCAATTGTTTAATCCTAGAGAGATGATCTGGCACTGAGGTTAACTTTGGTAGGTAGCCACACTCTATCAATCTCCACCAAAGGGCACAGCAAGGATCCCTTAGGATCAGCATATTTCTAAGAGTCAATCCATTCTTTCAGTCTAACTCAAAATAAGGCTGCTTTCATAAGGCAATTCAGTAGGTGATTTTTCACTACATAAAATGCTGTATTAAACATTGTAGATAGAAGAAAAGTTCTTGCTTTTTGAAAAAAAAAAATTTTATTTGGTACAGAGTCTCCCTATGCATGTTAGACTCATAATGATCCTTCTGTCTTAGCCTCAGTGCTAGGATTACAGGTATGTATCACCATGCTGGCCCGAAACCAGCATGGTGCCCCCACGGACCCAGGCTGGCATGGCATGTGGTACCAGGGATCAAACTCAGGACCTTGCATTTGCCAGGCAGGCTCTTAGATTGCTCAGCTATCTCCCTAGTCCAGTTCTTGCTTTTTTTTTTTTTTTTTTCAGAACCAGGGATTGAACTCAAGCCCTTGCACTTGTCAGGCAAGTGCTTATTCTACTGAGCTATTTCCCCGGCTAGGATAAAGTTATATTTTTGCCCATGGGATGGTTTTGGGAAGCTAAGATATCCTTTTGGATGTAATTTATTCATCTTTAACTGGAGTAATCTGAGAAGACGATTATATGAAACCTGCTCTGAGCCTTATCTGGTCCAGAGCTGTTTCATAGGTCAGGACTCAAAACTTTCCCTCTTACTGGGCATCCTGACCCCAAACTCTCTCCCTTAGCCCCATGCAAAGCCAAACCCAAAATTGCAGAACCAGTCTGCCTTTGACCTGGGCAGGCAATCACAGAAACTCCTGTTAACATCTAAAGTCCCCCACAGACCAGGTAGCGCTGCCAAGATTAGCTCTCCCTCAGCTGTTCCAGTCCACAATCAGCCACCTCGCAAAACACCTTAAAAACACTGTGCTGTGCCTTATTTGCCATTGTGTTGGTCTGCTAGACAGCCAGCCTGCTTGCTGCTCCCAATAAATCTTTTACTTGCTTCAGAATGCCTGGTCTGGTCAACGGCATGGGTTTGTATCCCTGTATTGTAACCCCAGGGAAGAGTTACTGGAATTTCAGTAAGTAATTCAAATCTACACTTCCAAAGCAATGCTGGGCATGAATAAAAGAAGCAAACACTTACCTGTGGTGGTGTGGAGCCAACAGGGTCTGAGGTCCAGTCAGAACGATGGTTAACTGGAACAAGGGCCTTGACCTAAGGCTGAACTGCATTTTCTTAATTCATGAAGAGGGTGGCTTGGGGATGAGTGACTATGAGAGTGGTAGGAAGTACAGGAGGGCCCCAAGCTGGGCTAGGCAGAGGCACAACAGCACCTCTGCGATATGCAGAGAGCTGTGTGGAAACAGGAATCTGCATAACAGAGTCTGAGGAAGTATCTTGTTTTGAGGCTGGTGCTTCAGCTGCTGTCTGCCCTTCAAGCCCAGAGACATCAAGGATGGGAGCCTCATCTCTGAGAGGACTTTGAGGCACTCCTTGGGAGTTAGCTCACACAGACTAACTAGCTGAAAGCTACAGGTGGGGCGTTACCGACCTGCCCCATTGCTCAAAGGCTACACATTAGCACCTGTGCTATACCCATTTGCACTGCTTAAAGCCAATTGTGGAGATGAAGTCTTATCCTAGCCAGTTCTGTGCATATCAATACACAGAACTAAGGCTAGGTTTAGCCAAAATGGAGACTGATACTCTTTTTTTCAAGGAGTGCTGTCCAGGTGTCCTACACTGATGATTTTCTTAAATTCCCTGGCAGGGCTTGAACATCCACAATGATGCTATTTCATGTCTGCTTGTTATAGTGAAGCTATGAAGCTGATTCACATTCTAAAGAGAAACAGAGGATATTACTGTTTTTCTAAGTCTTATGTCCAGGGGATGCTTCTGGTTACTGTTCCACTTTTTGTGGTATGAATTTGGACACTGAGTAACAAGTGGGGAGCAAGTCCAACTAAAATAATGTAAGGCTTTTCAGGTACTTTTATCTTCTTAAAAGTGGATATGGAGGGGCCATGGACATAGCTCAGTAGGATAAGCTCTGCTTGGCAAGTGCAAGGGCCTGAGTTCAATCCCTGGTTCTGCCCTCCCCCCCCCAAAAAAAGTGCATGTGGAGTGTAGAAGCCATTTAAAACAGCACAGTTAACACTTCCTTAAACGTTTGCCTTTCAAGAGTAACTGTCCCTTGCCTCACAGCACTTCTCAGTTTACTTTAAAATGCTTTTATTGCAGGGGTGAGGAGGGATGAGGTCTTCCCATATATTGCTCAGCCTGGTCTTGAACTCAGGAATGCAACTCTATTCTGTTGTCAACTACACAACTGGCTGTAGTTTTTTTTTTTTTGACAGAACCAGGGATTGAACTCAGGCCCTTGGGCTTGCCAGTGAAGGCTTATTCCACTGAGCCATTTCCCTGGCCCCTATCGCTGCAGTTTTTAAAGCTTGTTTGCCGGCTACAAATTTCCTGTAGCACTTCTTCAGAGACAAAGCACCAGGAGTGAAAGAAATGAGGCAACATCAGAAAGAAATTAAGGGCTGGGGAGATGGCTCAGTGGAATAAGTACTTCCCAGGCAAGCGCAAGGGCCTGAGTTCAATCCCAGGTTCCAGCAAAAAAAAAAAAAAAAAGAAAGAAAGAAAAGAAATTAAAAGGCAGCATTGGTTGAGGCTGTAATTCTCAAAGAAGAGCTGAGGGCATTTCCATTGGGGAGCGCAGCTGCCTGTGGCTGAGGAAATGGTCTTCTTTGACAGAGTATGAAGCTTCAGGCAGGGCACACACTGAGCTGTGAGGAAGGAGACGCCAGCCAGATGGGGCAAATCAACCGTGGCAATCAAGGGGGTAGCCAAATCAAGGGGGTAGCCAAATCGCCCTCACATCTGGTACTTCAATAGTAAGTGCTCACTTCCACTGATCGTTTATTTTTTTTTTGGCAGAACTGGGCATTGAACTCAGGCCCTTGAGCTTGCCAGGGAAGCACTTATTCTACTGAGCCATCTCCCTAGCCCCCTGATCGTTTCTTAGGTAATTTCAGAAAACAAAAACTAGAAATCTAGGATTATGGTAATTTCTTTCTGTATAATTTACTGATCATATGTATGTACTGTGCTATCTATAACCGACACAGGGCCTCATATGTACTAGGTAAGTGCTCTACCATAAGCTATATTCCTAGTCCATTTTTAGGAACTTATTTTGACACAGAGTCCCTATAAATTGCCCAGGCTGGTCTCAAATTTATAATCCTCCTGCCTCAACTCCTGAATAGCTGAGATTACAGGTCTACTCTACCAGGTCCAGTTTATTTCTTTTTCATATCATTAATCTCTATATTTTAGAAAGTCTTACACTGGGGGCACTAAACTAGACCAATAAACTGGAGATGTAACTCATTTTAAAGTAGGTTTTACTTACTCACTGAAAATTTATAAACTGAAATCACATGCATTTGTTGACTTACAATGTTTTGGATGAGGATGTACTTTCTGTTGTGCTGGGGCTTGAAACCTTGGGCCTGGGGCATGCTAAGCACATACTCAAATGTTGGGCTACATGCTCGACCCTAAATGAACTTTGAGGCTGGTCCAAAAACAAGAATGTGCCATTTCCGTATCACTGTAATGCGAGTGAGCCCCAGTAAATCTTAAAAGGATACATTCTTATCAATGCTATTAATAAAAATACAATCCCCATAGAAAGGATTTATTGGTATTATTAGATGCACTGAGATAAAAATGAAACCTACATATAAGCTAATCAAATAAAGTGTGCAATTCAAGATGCACATGTTTTATGATGAAAAATTATTTTTAAAAATGATGAAAAATTAAAACCAAGAGGGTTTAAACAGTCTACTGGTTGACATTCTCTGAGATTAAAAAGGTACCCAATTGTACATAACTGTACTTTATGAAGGCGTTCACTCTTGCATGTATTTCCATAATGAATGCTTTTGATACTGAAATTTCCCTACCACAATGGATCAACCATCGTAAGTAAAATCCTAATATAAGCTGGGTTTGGTGGCACACATCTGTAATCCCAGCACAATGGATGCATCACAGGAGGGCTGCAAGTTCAAGGCCAGACAAAGCTATGTAGCAAGACCCTGTCTTAACAAAACAAAACAAAAACTAATATATATATATATATATATATATATATATATATTTTTTTTTTTTTTTTTTTTTTTTTGTCTTTTTGAGACAGGGTCTCACTATGCAATTCAGGCTGTCCTTAAGCTCACTTTGTAGCTCAGGCTGGTCTCGAACTCGCAACAATCCTCCTGCCTCAGCCTCCCAAGTGCTGGGATTACACCAGCCACCACGCCCGGCTAAAAAAACTAATATATTTTTAGTTTGAAGATTAATTTGTTTCTCATGTTCATGGTAATCAAATTTATTTGTTCTTTAGGACACACCTTTGATATATAAGTTGCAGATTATCATCCTCCTTGAAAGTGCTTACTCCACTGAGCCATCTCTGCGGCTCCAAAGATAGGTATTTTTATTTTTGTTTTTTATTTCTTGGTGGAAGTGGGGATTGAACTCAGACCCTTGGCAAGTGCTTATTCTACTGAGCCATCTCCCTGATCTTACAGGTTAGAACTCTGAAACCACTTTTCAAACAAAATATATCCTGTGAATTTATACAACATAAAGTTGGAAAGGAATTTTATTGAAGTTGGAATTATAAGAAATACAAAATTGTCCCTACATTAATATTCTGGGAATAATTTACCGTCACCAGCCACATCGCTCTTTTAAAAGGCAAATCAGCGACAGTGCCTACCTATCACAGAAGGCCCTGGGCTTGTCCCTGGAACACAAGGGGAAAAGAAAAAGACAACTTTTGTTTGTAAAGTGGACATACAGAAACACATGAATTTTTTACAGTAAAATTGAGAAATTTATTTTTTCATGAAATAGTAAGCAGAATTAAAATAAAGAAATGTACAGCTTGAAACAAGTAAAAGGACCCTATAATTTAATGATAACTATACAGTTATGCCCAAAGGAAAAATGAATACTTTTACATAATTGACTTAAAAATTTGCTCAATAATTCTTCAGAAATTAAACAGATACGAGAACTGGGATCTGGGCACCTTATAAAATGAAATAATGCCACTTTATCCTTCTAAAAAAGTATGGGCCTTGTAAAACAGTGGTTTGGTTTTGCTCTTCACTCAAGAAGCCCCTTCCATCGTGGCACGTAAAACAGGTCACAGTTATCAGTCTTTTCTGATTTGTGAGGATGCCAACTTTGGTTCCATTTAAAAATATTTTCAGTATGCAATCCACAAAATAGACCCTTCCAGGCTTCCTTACAGAGAGGAGGATCAGCACCCCCACAGGCAGCAGGTCATGGCTTTCTTCTGGAGCTCACTGAGGTCAAACTGCCTCATGTACTTATAAACGTTAAAAGTCAAAATTACATCTTAACAGTGGCCAAAAATTTATATATTTTTAATTTATTTACAGTACTGTACATATTTACATGACTACATCAATACTGAATTGTAGAAATAAGAGACCATTCATAAAGGATAAAGGCATTCATTTAACAACTCAGCATTATCTTCATGTGCAAACAAACTTTTCTCAAACTTCTGAGAAAACTAAAGACCGTCGACACTGCGTAGGCCCACATCCATGGTTAAAGACCCAAAC
>PVKA01049877.1:0-13020 GCA_004027165.1 Ctenomys sociabilis | reverse complement strand
AGAAGGAGGAGGAGGAGGAGGAGGAGGAGGAGGAGAAGAAGAAGAAGAAGAAGAAGAAGAAGAAGAAGAAGAAGAAGAAGAAGAAGAAGAAGAAGAAGAAGAAGAAGAAGAAGAAGAAGAAGAAAGAAGAAAAGACTTGGGGCTCAGTATCTCTTTCACCTCTACATGTATGGTGATCTAAAGACTTCCCACTAGGCCTTATCTCTCAACATTTCCAACACCTCCCCAAGAGGCCCAACCTGGGGTCCAACCCTTTAATTTATAGGGGTTTCAGTAATATTAAAAAAGAAAAGGACTATTGCAGTGTCTCTCCCAAATTTCAATAACCAACACAAGATAAATTAAGGACAGATTCTCCATTCAGTTTTCTTGACACATATACTATATTGGCGGAGCCAGTAAATAACTTCTTTCTTTGTTGTGTACAAATTAACTAACAGAGAATTGGTAAATGGAGAACAAAAATGCCTGTTGTTTCAGAAAGAGGACAGGATGGAGCAGATGGCTAACACCAGCCACATGCATGCACAAATGCTGGGCAACAAGAGCAAAAAAACTCTCACCTAGATCAAAATAAAACACTTCCTTGGGCTGAGGAGATGGCTCAGTAGAATAAGTGCTTCCCTGGAAAGTGCAAGGGCCAAAGTTCAATCCCCAGTTCTTAAAGAAAAAAAAACACTTTCTCTCTGGGCAGTTCAATCTGAAGATGAAGAAGTATCTGAGTTGAGCATGCCCACCTATGAAAGCCAATGAAGACACTCCATCTTCTCCTCAGGAACGGTAAGCAATGGGAGAGGACGAAGCCAGGAACTTCAGCAAATTACTTTCTCTGACAAAAGGAAATATCATGACTTGGGTAAAAATATTCACAGAGTGTACCATATTTATTTAATTCCAGACAGTTAAGCTTCATTAGAAAAGTACACAACTCACCCACACTACTTCTATAAAGTAAGAGAGACAGTATATGTCTTCCATCTCTCTTTTAACAAACAACAAATTCTCAATCCTTAAAGTCTGGAGTGTATGAGGTGAAATGGAATGCAATATATATTGTACTATCCTGATGTCACACCACCTATTTTACTGTTAGTTATGATTATCTGTGAAGGCCATCTCACTTATCCTAAGTCAAAAGCCTTCTGTTTCATCATTTTATTAACAAGACACAGTCATCTTTCTACCTAAAACTTAATTATAAAGAAGTTGCCATTTCCCACCTTACATGTAGTGGTATACTTTTATGTTCAGACTTATGTTCTTTTAGAAAACTCATCTGTTATAAGGAATCTAGGGCTTAAACAGCTTGCTGTTTTAACATATTTGTAATCTGTTACCAAGAGCAGTCATTTATTAGCTCTTGCAACCAACGTACACCACACATTGAATGTTTAAAGAATGAGAACGGGTAGATGGATGTCTCCAACTGATTGCCAAAGCCTTTTTACAAAGTAGGTGGAAAGCAGGAATGGTTCTCATCATATCCTGTCTCCACCATCTTGATTCATCTACAGTGAAAAGAGAGAGGGTGTGGGGTGTGTGTGTGTGTGTGTGTGTGTGTGTGCGCACGCGCGCACACAAGCGTGTGTTTGGAATTGCATTTTTTGGCTTCATCTCCAATGGGATGATTAAAGAACTTTGGCTCTTTGCAAGAAGCTCCGCCAGAAGTTTGACTGTGTTTCACTTTCCCAATATGGTTCTCATTTGCTTACAACCTCATTCATTTTTTATTATTTGTCTCTCAGAGAAAAAGGCAGTAAGAAATCAACCTTGGGCTTCTTTAATTAGGGTCTGCATTCCTGCTGGTATATTTCAGGAAGACAATCGGTAACTTTTGCCTCACTCTCTGGAGAACCTTGTATTGTGGTTCCCTTTATTCATCAAGGCTCGACTCAGCGTTGGGGCCCATCCCTGGTTCAGTGATCCTTAAATTGGTTTTCATATGAAATTGTGAACATCGTATCAATTTATAAAACTTACCTTTCTCTTCCCAGGGTTCCAGGGAGGGCCCATCAGGATAATATCATTCATCTTCATCATGAAGAACACTGGCATTAAACATTTCATCTGAATTTTTTTTATTTTTATAATTGAGAAAAAAATGGTAAGCAACAAAGAGATCTTCCCCCAACTCACAAATGCCAAGCATTCAGATTCTGACTCTTTATTTACTTGGTGTGAGAGATCATGAAACATTTCAATTTCAGTCTCATATTTTTTATCATTTAAAAAAATAAAGTCAGGGAATTTTAGTGTTATTTTCCCAAATGTGAAACCAGATAGAGTCAGGAAGTGCAGCCATATGTTTGCCTTCTGGCTTCTTTTCCTTTTCACACTTACGCTTCTAGAAAGAGGACTGATAGGGTTGAGTTATTTTATCCAAGCCTTTGTGTCACTCTCACCAAAATAAAACCCTGGGATCACTTCTTGGCCTTTTTGTTAAGATCAAGAGTATAAAACACGGGAGCCAAGATTTCTAAGGTAAAAATGAAGTTTTAAGGAAACCATCTATTCACTTGTCTGCTTATGGTGATAGTATAGGTGCTGTACAGATTTGGAGATGAGCTCAAAACACACATAAAAGCAATAAATACATGATATGGGAAAGAGCAGGACAGATGTGGAACAGATAAAGTAGAAAGAAAAAAGTTGAGAATGTGGAGAAAGTAAATGTGTTCCTTCACGATGTTGATGTCACTGTGACTTGGTTTGGTTGAGGCTTGCTTCACACACCATCTCAATGCTAAGCTACATCTCCTTTAGTCTTGTACCTAGCAAAATAGAGCCCAGGTGAACAATCACAAAAAAGCCATGTGTACCTGAGGGCGTGTTGGGAACAGGTTAGTGGTCTTGACTGGGTGTCGGCCTCAGGAAAGTAGCCTGAGCAACTAAAACAATATGGCATTCCCAACAGCTGAGGTGAAGAAACGTGTAGAAATCTTGGAATAAAATCTTGGAAAATAAAAGCAATGAAAGTTTCTCAGTGTTGGAAAAGTTAAATTGTCGAGAATAAAGATTTGTACTAATAGTGTTTGGACAGAACATTATGTCTGCATATTGTGCTATGAATGACTACTACAAAGACAACAATGCAATGTATTAATTGTTGTAACTTTCCTACCAACCTGTTTTGAGACTCTCATTGCAATTTTTCTCAATAAAGTTAATAAAAAAAGAGAATTACTCTCAAACGAAAGAAGTTAAACTGTCAGTTATCTGATCTTTTTGATGCTATAGAAGGAGCACCTCCCTCCTGTACTATTACTTTTCTGTTTTCTGAAATAATAGCTAATGTCAATTAATCTCTAATGTAGTGCAAATAACTCATGATCCTGTATACACACTTTTCATTTTATTAATTTTAGTAGAAATCTTTTAAGCTAATTGCCATTATTAAACCCATGCTACAAATGAACAATTTAAAGCTCAGAGAGCTACAGTAATGTGACCAAGATAAGTATGGCCAGTAAGAGACAGAGGTAGAATTCCTGTGACAAGACTGGCTTTCCATATCAAACTCTGACCCATCTGAAACCCAGTCCATGCATCCCAGGTCTCTTGTAATATCAGCTTTTGAAACTATGGTGCTCTGATCTAAGGGCATGGAAAAATCAGTGAGAGCAGATAGAGAGGAGTACTGGTTATAACTTAACCACCAAAAGGAAGTATAGGCCCATTATCTACTTTCCCAAGGAGTTTCCCAAATATTCTTGAAATGATGCTGCTTCATTGTCATCTACTCAACTTCAGTCCCCACAGCAGTTGAAGGTGCAGGAATTGGGAAGTTCAGCCAAGGCCCAGTTCATTTTAGTTCTCAATGCTCTTCTGGACTGTCATGTGGTAGTGTCCTACTGTCTTCATTTTCCTGTTAAACGTCCCAGACCACAGCCATGCCACTGAGCTTTGTTAAAATTGGGAGTGAAGATGATGGGGGAGGTAAAGGAGGTCAGGAAGGTTGGAGGCAAGGCTAGGATGTTTCAAGGAGAAAAATGACAGTTACCTCAGTCCTCAGATCCCTGAAACTAAAACTCAGTTCTGGAACTAGTAGCAGGCCTTAAGGCTCTTGCTGCTCTAATTCTTCCTATTTGACCCAATACTAGGAAAAATTGAATCAGATAAAGAAGGCCTCAAGTGCGTATGAGACAGCTCAGTGGTCTAAAGTGCCTGTTCAGGCAAATTTAGGCAATCTCAGAGACCATCTTCCATCCCAGGCACCACATGCTGCACCAGCCCCACCCCTAATGCAGGGTGTGCTAGCAAAAAAAAAAAAATAATAATAATAATAATCTCAGATCTGGGTGCAAGGAAGAGACCCTGAGCTGAGAGCCAAGTGCAAGTACACTTAGTATGGCTTCGCTGAGAAGAGTCCTTTGGAACACCTGTCTTTCCTTCACTCTTCTCCAGCCATCTTACCACTGGTACAGTTAAGATCTTAAGGACACATGTAATGTCATTGATTCATTTGGCAGAAAAGCATACTGAGCTACCTCACATTGGAAATAAGACTATGGACCTACAATTTCTGTTTGTGCTTAAGTTACAGTCTGCATTCCTCTCTATCTGCTTCTGCTCTCATTCTGATTTTCCCTTCCCCTTATTTAAAATCTTTTAAGATTATTATTTTTGCAGTAGATTTTATAATCACTGGGAACAATATTCTGCCATAGCCATCTCCACAGATTTCTTTCTTTAATGAAGTACTATACTTTATTTGACATACACCTCTGGTATGCATGCAACTCTACTAACAGAGACCAAACCTATGTAAAGTCACAATCCAAAAACAAAACCAAACCATATTCCTGAGTTAATGACAAAACAATCAATGATGTTGTTGATAAGCTATTATCTGTACAAAAACAATGATTTAAATCTAATTATTTTATACAGCAGTCTTGTATTTGTTTTTGTGTCCTCTAAGGGGGCCAGAGTTTTGGTTTTCTCTTTAGCTTGTATCTTTTCCATGAACACATAGCACCTTTCTGGATCAATCTTGTTGCCTTCAACCAAAGTGACAGAAAATGTGGCCTACATGAGATAAAATGATGCTTTATTACTGTATATAACACAAGATTCCAAGTTATAGTGTTTCCACATTTGGTTGATGTAACACATCAATGACCCTGGATCCACTCTTTATTTCCTTCTCCTACATGTGCTGTTCGTGAGCTAGGCTATCACTCCTCATGGTCTCAAGCATGCTGTGACCCGTAGATGTGCCCATCTCCAATGATGACTCTTAATAGAGTGGAAAAAATCTTAGTCAGAATCTCCTGGAAAACACCCTTCTCATTTGTTGTCTTGACTTGCATAAAGCCCTTATTGGCATAGATAATGAACTTCCTATAACTACCCTGAGTAACAGCAACAACTAAGTACATGATTGCATGGGAGAAAGTGAAACTTCCCCCCAAAATAGAGCTGTTCTACCAAAAAATAAATTAAAGGGCAAAGGAGATATCTCAGTACAATAAGTGCCTGCCTGGCAAGTGCAAGGTCCTGAGTTTGATCCCTGGCACAAAAAAAGTTAAAGCACACAAGGCTGGAAGAAGGATAAATTTGGTATGAGTATCTTACAGGTGTTATTTTATCAAAAGCACCTGACAACATTTATCAATTTTCACCTCACCTTAGCTTATTTCTTCAGAAGAAATAGATTATTCAGTTCTTGGAAATAAGTTATAAGAAATTAGAGTCTGGGTTGGAAAGACTTCGATGAAAAGAGGGAAGAAAGACTGAAGGAAAGACTGGAAGCATGAGCCTTGCCATAATGGGAAATCATTGCAATTGAAGTCCATACAGAAGACCACATAGCCACCAAAAAAAGGTCAGTATTTCAGGGCTCTATCAGAACATCTGTACCCACATCCTACTAATTCAGACAAAACTCTTTCTTACATATAAAATAATATTCTCATATTAGAGATATGGAAATCAAGGCTCAGAAAAGTTGGTAACTTGCCAAGAGTTACAAGGCTAGTGAGTAACAGAGAGACCTGTGCTGGTGGTTGGCAGGGGCTGCAACCTTCCCACAAGGTCCATGTGTTCTGGAAATTTCAGGGATAGATGCCTCAGGAAAAAAAGTTTCATTATTATCTTGAAGCTTTGCAGCCAACATTTCCACAAAGTCTCTGAGAAAGAATAGACCAGTTGCAAACACAGAAAGTTTTTCAGGGCATAAAAAGATTGAATAGTGTCAAGAAGAGGTAAAGAAAAAGAAAATCCCTGAAAAGGCTTTGTTATAGTCAGAGAATGTGGGTAGCCTAAAAAGTTCTGCACATGAGCCAGCCTTGTACATGTATACATTTGATGCAAGAGTGGACTCCTGTTTTCAGGGATGATGGAGTGAATAGCCTTGGAAAGGGTACCTATAAAGCACTTCAAGACAGCCATACTCAGTCAGCAATCCCAAAGCAACCCAGATCATAAATGCAGAGACTGATGTGGCAGGCAAGCCCCAAGGGAAAGTTGCAGTTAGGTATTGAAGGACCCTAAATTATGATGCGTTAATGAGTTTGAAATTCCCAGGAGGTTTTGGAATGACAGAAGTATAGCTGATTGTTGCAGCGGAGGTTGACACAGAAGTACTTGATATAAACATGTTAGATGAATAGTCCACCTTAGCACACTTCATGGTGGTTCAATCTGAATCACAAGTAAGCATTTCTTCTGTAAAGCAAAAGCCTGTTACACTCATGGCTCTTCCACTCTCGCTGAGTAGAAGCCACTGTTACATCTTTCTTTTAAAATAAAATATAGAGACTGACCATAGTTAATTTATTATTTAATTATGGTCATTGTTTTTACCTGATAAGTAACTTCTTGAAAAGATTGTTTTGAAGGTGCTGGGTCCATAAGTCAGGGACTGATAGCTCCAAACTACTAACATTTAAAACTCAGTGGTGCTTAGTATAAAAAGTGAAACTGCCCCAGGGTTCTGCCCAACGATGTATAAACAATTTCTATTTTCTTTTCTTTTTGCTGATCATTTGCCCATAGCGTTAGTGGAAACATGAATGTGAATACTGCATGAGCAGGGCATAAAAAGATTGAAGAGTGTCAAAAAAAAGGTAAGAAAAAGGAAATCCCTGGAAAGGCTTTGTTATAGTCAGAGAAACTAGGCAGCCTAAAAAAGTTTTGCACATGAGCCAAAGCATGCTGAATCCTATTGAATTTGAGCAGAGCTACAAAGTTCTAAGATCTTGTGTGAAACTGTAAAGACAGAAAAAAGAAAGAAAATGATGTGTGAGAATCCTGAGTGCACAGCAACCTCGGCTCTCAGCTGCTCCTGCTTCTCCCACCTTGCTGCCAGGTGAGGAGCCTCCTTCCTCTTCCTGTTTTGGAACGATTACCACCTGCTCCTCCTCTGTGCTCTTGCCATCCCTTGACCCTGAAATCTAGGATCCTGAGGGAGGGGCCTCGCCTTGAGAACTTTAATCATCTTTCTTTGCTCAAAATCCTTTCTTCTTCTCTGGTACTTCATCTTTGTGTCTTTCCTTTCAATATGCAGCTTAGAAGACTCCTAATCCCAGATGATCAGTTAATCTACTTTCTTAGGGCAAATTCTCCTAAAAGTATTGTTCATCTATCCATTCTCAATGACAACAGCTTCTAGTCTGGGCCCAGCATCAACTGCCTCTTTCAAACTTTGTTGCTCTTTTTCATACATATATGTAAATTACATATATATTCCACATATGCAAGTTATTTTATATGTATTCCACATATGTAAGTCTACATAGGGTCATCCCTCAGTATCACAGAAATTTGGTTCAGCATCTCCCATACTTAATAAAATCTGCAGATACCTAAGCCCTTTACATAAAGCAGCACAGCTTTTACATATAATTTATACACATACTCCTAAATTTGGGGGATAAGGTGCTTAGGATCAAACCCAGGGCCTCGTGCAAGAAACTGAAGTTCCGTACCACTGTGCTACATTCTTAGAACACTTTCTTTTGTTTTTTAACTCATCTCTAGATTTCTTATAATATATAATACAAAGTAAATACTGTGTAAGAGGTGTTTATTGTATGCTTAGACAATAAGCACAAAAATCAAGACTGCGTGTGTTCAGTCCAGAAGCAATGCTTTTTCAAATTATTTTCAGTTAGCATTTGGATGAACCCATGGATGTTAAATCCACAAATACAGAGGCTTATTTTTACATTTATATATACAAAGCTTCTATTATATATATATATATATATATATATATATATATATATATATATATATATATATGCCTGTTCAATACTGCAGCTGCTTGTTACATGTGGCTATTTAAATGTAAGTTAAATAAAATTAAATACAAATTTAAATCCAGTGTCTCAGTTGCACTACCCACAGCAAGTGCCAGGAAATGTGCTATTGTATTATACAGGAGAATCACTGAAGTTTTATTGAGCAGCACTCCCTATATCATTTGTCGGTGCTTTCTGTGTCTTCCCATATTATTACCAGATCCTTTGGAAACCCAGAGGAGACATATATTTACGTCTAGAAAGGGCTCGTTTGTTTTCTATTCTGCTGGGCAAAATCCAAAATGAACTGGGATCTCAGCGGACACAGATTTCTCCTGGGTTGTAGGTGGAGCAGAATTGCAGAGCTTCATTTTCCAGAAGTTAGAAGGAACCCTAAATTTAGGGTTCCCTGTCCCCTGACCAGAACTGAGCTCAGCCCCTGGCTTCTGTCGAACATCTTGAAGCTCTGAGTGAATGGCAGTGATGACATATGTAATGAAAGATAAATATTTACGGTCAGTCTCCAGCAGATGTACTCTGTGGGTGGGTGGGTGAGTCGCTGCAGGGGCTGGGATCCCATATTGTGCTCTGGATCCCACTGTAGAGATTGCTTGTGCCTCAACTTAACCTTGCTGTTCTGAAGTCAGAGCAGGTGGAGATCGGGGTGTTGTCATGCATTCAGCTGCCCTGCAACTGCAGGACCGTAGTGCATGTGAAGCTGGGGTTTCATTGTGCTGACTGCAATAACTCCTAGAGAGAGACATAGAGCAGTCATCCTGTCTATGTCCTGGGACGCTACTGGCATCTAGTGTAGAGACAGGGAAATAGCTGCCATGCAAACGCTTGGCAACCAGACACAAAGGGAGGGTCCAACCAGAGGGCTCCTAGCTCTACAGGGTGCTCTGTGGGTGGGTGGGACCTTCTCAGTCACAGGAGTGCTTGCCAGCCATAGAAGGAGAAGCCATAAGAATGGAAGACCTAATCTCTAATTTCTCTATACAACACCTATTGCTGTATCTCTTAATTCTACCCAATCCAAAGCCTTCTTTTTATGTTATTAATAATTATTTTATTCAATTATTATAACAAAATAATTCTATTTAGTTCTTGAAATTATCATCCAGAAAGTCAATCTGTAGACATTTAGATTTCCTTCATTTTTTTGCAGAACCAGGGATTGACCTCAGACCCTTGCGCTTGCCAGGGAAGCACTTATTCAACTGAGCCATCTCCCTGGCCCTATAGACATTTAAAACCCATCTATGCATGTTACTATGAAAATCAGATAATATTCTACATACAATATAGAAGAGATAATAGAATTATATGATTTTCAAAGTATGCAAACATGTATATGTTCACACAGAAGCAGTCTGAAACACAAAACTAGGTCACACGTTTACACCCACATAAAAGGATTAAGTTTGAGTTTAAGAGAATTGAAGGTATTGGTAAGAAATAAGACTACACCAGAGGAAAATAAAAATGCAGAAGGAAACCAACCTAATTATTTGTATATGATAAGAGATAAAGGAAATAATCTTACTGAAAGAGAAAAAGAGATGTGTTTTACACGTGGGTGAACTGAGACTGGAGAAAAGAACAGCTGCAGGAGGCATGGTATGAATGGAGATCAAGAATCCGGCAGAAGCAAGAACATATGAAATACTGAGTAGAAATGTGGGTTTTACAGAGACAAAAGCATGGAAATTTGTCACTCTTCATAGGATAGGAGTGAGAGATAGTTTATTTGGTATTTAGTGTTGAGACAGTCATGGTTCCATATGACCAGAAGGCCAGGGATACCTGGGTGTCTGACATGTATGTGACAAATTAAACCAGTACCTAGGGAATGTTGCTGACTATATGGGCTTAGTCAGCAAGCTGGAACATCTACCTAGGTCACGGTAGTTGTTCAGCAAGGTAGCTGTCAATTAATTGCATCTGCTTTTTGCACCCTTGCATGCTTTAGACAAGTAGCACACTTAATACAAAAGATTTCATTTATCATTTATACACAAAGTATAACTTAATTCTTATAACACGACGAGGCACATATTTTCAACCCCCCTTTACAGAGATTAAAAACCCAGATTTGGCAAATTAAGCTCATTGGTTAAAGCTTTTTATAAGGAATAACAAAACCATGTTTTGAGAGTGGCTTTGAGACAAAGCCTTTGTAACTATTGGAAAGAAATAGGTAATACAGTTGTCACTTCAGTTTGTGTCACCTGAGGCCAAGAGCAGCGATGTGATTTGCTGAGTGTTGTGCTGTTAGCATACAGTGTCTCTTCTTTTTGCAAAAATTTTAACTGACACATGATAAGTGCACACATTTAGGGGTATAGTGTGATATTTTAATATATGCATGCAGTGTACAATGATGAAATTAGTGTGGTGATCATACCTATCACCTCAAATATGTGTGTGTTGTCTTTCTACTGACAGAAAAGCCTTATTTTTCTTAGCAATTATACTACATTCTGTAATATTTACATCATATTTTGTTCTATGGAATCTCAGAAATCAACTGCAACCTCAAACAAATTATCAAATCCTCCTGGAAGAGTATGAGCATGGCAATTTATCAACTGTTTTGTAATAGAGTCCAGAAATCTAGACATCACTTAGGGCATTTTAGCTAAGATCTGCACTCAGTATGGGAACAATTAGCTAACAGACTGCAAATAAATTCTCTGATTACTCTCAGGATGGGATAGTGACTTGCTGCAGAGCCTTCCCTGGATGTGATAGGGATCTGGCTTGAACATCTGTCATCAGATGGGTGCTGGGCTTGCTCCTGCGTGGTGAGCTGGACACAGTGTTCCAGTAAGCGTTGTACCATAAACAACCTTCCTAAATCAGCATTCTGGCCCCATGTGAATCACCTTTTGCAGAAAAAAAACTGCTGTGAAATCACTTTGTAAGAACCAATTTTATGGTAGAGTGAATTTTTCTCTCTAACAGTGGTAATGAAATACTGTATTATCAGTGAAATAAGCCACCCTGCTTTTTTATTTTAAAGAGAAAAAACAAAAAGAACAATGATGCAGAACTTCAAAACAAGATAATAGGAAATTAACAAAGGTTATTATATTTTATAGTGTTATCTTCAAAGTAATTGCTCAGATTACAAAATATAGACATGTAAAACTGATAAAACAATATAAGCATAGAACTTTCCTTAAATGAATGAATACAAATTAGTGGTATCTTAGCTGTTATATGTATACACACATGCGCACACACACACACAAAGCAATACACCCACACCCACATCCATACATACTGTATATATAACCTTTTTTGCTTTTCCCCTTCTTTTTTCTCCTTTCTCTCATCCCCAGGTGTTCTTTCCTTTGGAGAAGTGCCTTTTTTTTCCATTTCACAATATCTATTGTCCATTTTGGTTCTTATTTACTCTTTCAGTCGCTTACACTAGATCGACAATAAGACCTACTCATAAGTGAAAACCTACGTTTCATGTTCTGGGAGTTCAAGTGGAAACTAACATAGAGAACTTTTTCTTACAGAGGTTAAAATATATCTACCATGTTAGTAATTTCACACCTGGGGAGTTACCAAAGAGAAATAAAACATACTTACGAACAGGATTATGTAAGGATGTTTACACTGCCTTTAATAATATTTTTAAGTTTTATGGAAAAAAACAAAATTTCATTATGAAATAATAGGAGAATAGCAGTAGCTAATATACTACATATTGTTATCTTTAAAGTGGTTACTCATAGTACAAGATATGGGCATAAAAATTTCTCCAAGTGGTATTGGCACAAAACTTCCTTTTTAATAAAATGAGAGAAATTAGTAGTATAACTCTCTTGTATATTTTTCCTTTTGTCTTTCTTCCTTTCCCCTTATCCACACCTTAGTCTCTGTTTTGTTTTGAATAATTTCTTTCCCTTGCAATATATCTATTATACGTCTTTTTACCTTTTAAAAAATATATTTAGTGAAGGTGGGGAGATGGCTCAGTGGAATAAGCACTTCCCTGGCAAGCACAAGGGCCTGAGTTCAATCCCCAGTTCTGCCAAAAAATAAATAACATAAAAATATATTTTGTACTGGGTTTACAGGCACTCACCATGTAGATCAGACTCCTGGTGATTCTCCTGTTTTCAGCCTCCCAAGCACTGGGATTTCAGGCATGTGCCACCACCCCCAGTTTTATGTGCCCTTTCAGTGTACCCCGGGGGCAGTGCCCCCACAGCACACTGGGGATTGAACCCCAGCTACTGTGCTCTAGTCTACTGAAAGTGCTTTAGTCCACTGAGCTATCTGGCCGGCCCTTCTATTATACATTTTTTTAGTTATTCTTTTTATTTTCACATCATGGAGAAAATATGACATTTACATATGTGAGTCTGATTTATTTCATTTATGAGTATAGTCTGAAGTTTTGTCCACTTACTTATAAAGCTCTTGTTTGTCTCTCTTTATGGCACAGTCCCCCACACCGAAGAAAGTCCTCCCAAGTTCGTAAATGGCTCCGTGAAAGCTCCACACCTGCTCTTTCTGGGCCCACAGATCCGAGCTCTCTAGCATCACAAGGGCCATTCAGAGTTCTAAGTTCTTGAAAGTTTGGACCAGTACCAGCAGAAGCTCCATGTCTGTGCACTGGGGTCTAAGGAAGGTCAGAGGTTACCAGAGTCCTGCAGAATCTGCTAAGGCCAAAATTCAAAGTTCTTAAATGGTACCAAAAAAGATATAAAGTTACCTTTAAAGCTTAGGCTTCCAGTAATATATATATATA
>PVKA01049876.1:0-13018 GCA_004027165.1 Ctenomys sociabilis | reverse complement strand
TATAAAAATAACTTTCATGAAAATAAAAGTTAACAGTCCTCTTGAATATATATGCTAACCAGTAAGAATTCAAAGAGGGCTAAGTACCCATATTTGAAGAGAAATAGAAAAAGAATGGTATCGTTTGGAAATATGGTGAAATGTAACATAATACCTAAAAGGTGTACAACTCTTTTCCTCCAGAAAATACCCAAACTAGGAAAGATAGGGGGTTAAACAGTAATTAATATACTGCAAAAGGAAAACACTATAGAGAGCTCTTACATGTCAGAAATGTAACCCTTTGTGTATATGTATTAGTTATTTTTTACTGCAGCCCATATTTTTGTAGACAAATAAAGGCTAAAGGTTATAGCCAAAAACTGATTAAGGTCACTCTGAATTCAGCTCCATTACAGAGCCATTTTATAATACCTGGTAATGAAAACTCTCAATAGAAAAACTTTTAAGTAAACAAATCACAAAGGAGCAGTGCATATGGACAACAGATGTTCAATCTTGACAAAAAAATGCATTGAATCAATAGTTGGGATAGCACATACTATAAAATTGATAAAGATTCAGGGAAATTGGGACTGGCATGTTGGTGGTGGAATGTGACTAGACAGTATCTGGCAATCAGTACCAGAAGCCTTAAGCATTGCCTTTTGACTTAAAATTCTACCTGGAAATGCATTTCAGAAATTATCCATGAGTGTACTGTCTTGAAAGCTGTTAAAACTGGTGTTGGCAAATGGTAAATGACTCATTCATGTTATATTATTAAATAATACAATATGTTCCATGTAAAATATATATTTATGCATTAAAATACTGGAAATACACAATTTCAAGGTGTTACACTGGTTATCTCTGGGTGAGAAGTATATGTAATGCTCTGTTGTGTTTTTCTGTATTCTAAAATTTTTAGTAATATTTAATACTCAATATTACAGGAACAGACTGAAGGTATAGTCAGTAATATGTGTTCAATCCCCAGCATCAAAAACAGAGGGGATGGTGATAGGGATTTTTGTGAAAAAAAAGACTGCAAACCTAGGGTAGTTGAGAAAATATATAAAATGAAAACTTTCTGTAGCATTTCTGTTCCAAGTCTCAGTTTGATAGCAAACTTAACTCTTAATTCTTTTGATTGCATGACCATTTCCCCTCCTTTCCACTGGTGACTGAACCCAGGCCTTCATGTATGCTAGCTAGGCAAGCACTTTACCAATGAGCTACATCCCTAGCTCTAATTTCATCATTGATAAAACAGTGGTAGACTTACACACACTTCAAACATAGTATTTAAAAAGCCTTCTACAGATTATAAATCCCTATACCAATAAAAGTTAAGTGCCTGAGGATTTATGGTTGAGAAAAGCAATACCCCTTGACGTGTTCAAAGCCTTAGGTCATTATTTTTTTTTCCCATGAATTCTGGAACTGTGAGCAAATCACCTTGCAAGTCTGCAATTTGGGTGAAAGGAGCCAAAGAAGGACTTTTACAGTCCAAAGTTCAACATTGTGCGTTTGTGAAATGGGTTATTTTATTTCACCAACATTTTCTAGAACAGAAGTAGTTCATTCTTTCTGCTCAGTCAGAGATGTCTTGCTGTAGAGGCACTCTAGAAGGTAGCAGAGTCCTCCCTCTTCTTCATTTCTACAGCCCATTAACACTGTCTCAGAGGATTGGAAATTTAAAGCAAATCATGGTGTATAAGCTCCCACTTCAACTGAGGACTTGCAGAGGGAGAAAGGGATAGTCATAACTGTAGTCTAGAACATATGATCCTCCCCATCACAGGAAAGGAAAGTCCTAGTTATGCTGGACATACAATGTTTGTATGTTTGAACACACTTATTTTCATGGTGCCTCCACAATTTAACCTTAAATGTCCATTTTGTGAGGCTAGTCAGTTACATTTCTGGAGATTGGCTGTTGTATTTTTTTGATGTTTTTGGCCCAGAGAAGGAAAAAAATCTCACATTCCTCACTTGCCACACTCATTTCCTAACCCTCTATACTTCCACACTCAATGCTGTTTTCCCTATTTGTAAATAATTTAAAATCAAACCTTAACTCATTTTATTAATATCACATTGAGATATTGACCAGTAGAAATATGTATTTAACATAAATGTTAAAATAAGTTACCAAAAATAGGAATAGGGGAGAAAAATATTAATCGTAAGTATTACAAAATGTTAACAATTCTAATGGATAGTAGGATTGTGGATGTTTATACTTTTGTATTGTCAGCGTGCACAATTCACAACACAATAAAACATTAAGTCATTTAATAGGAAAAGCAACTCCCCATCCACTTGAAGAATACCTTTAAATAAATTTAGGATTTTTCTCAGTGATAATTAGCACAATTTTCAAATACGAATACTCAGCTGCACATTCTCTATTACAATAACTATGCTTACCAAATTTCCAGTGTGACTCCTGTAGGAATTGTCTTTGGGAATTGTGGGTTAGGTAAAACGTCCAGTGTGACTCCTGCAGGAACTATCTTTGGGAATTGTGAGTTAGGTAAAACTATCGAAATACAAACTACTAGAGAAGTATAATTTTGACCATTCTGAGGGATTAATCCCAAGAAATATTTATTGCCCTCAAATGGCTGAAGACAAAGTGATGCTGAAAAAAATGGACAAGGAATGACAAATAGTGGGATCTGGGAAGGCAGATTTCCCATTTACTGTGTTCCTACAATCTTCCCATTTCTGGAACTGGGGAGATGGCTCAGTAGAATAAGTACTTTCCCTGGCAAGCATAAGGGTCTGATTTCAATTCCTGGTTCTGCAAAAAAAAAAAAAAAATCTTCCCATTTCCTGAGCCCCAAGGTGATGAGACACAAATACTCCATCTTACATTGTCCTTCCAGACATGTATTTTTTTCCTTGATATACAATACATACATTGTCCCCATAAAATGCCTTAGAGCCTCTTAGCACATTAATTCTGAGCATGTGAAGGCCTCAGAGCTCACATCATATGTGACGGTGATTATAAATAGGAAGAGAAACCAACACAGGTCCTGCCTTCTGAGCCCAGAAATATAAATTGTTGCTAGAGTGAAATCCTAACAAAAAGGTATTTCCAGACCTCCCTTACCTTCATTCCACATATGTTCTATGACTTCTTCTTCACCTGTGCACTTCACCTAGCTAACTTCCTACAATTTAGGTTTTTAATTCTGTTGTGATCACATGTAAGGAATCTTCAATGACTCAAGATATCCATGCCCTATTGTTGGAACCGGAGCCTGGATTTATCTTAGCAAAACACTTACCATGTTTTACTTTATCACTCATTTAGTAAATAGTTTGTTTTGCATAAACAGTGAGCAAAAAGTTGATGGGATGAGTGGCTGTATCACCCCCAGTAGGTAAACATAGCAGGAGTTCAACAAATAAGGCTAGAACTTGAACAGGAAAGTCAAGGTGCAGGGAAGATCAGCAAGGGGCACAATGAGCAACCATTCCTTGGCTATTAAAAAATCTTGTATACCATTAAAGTGACCAAGAGCATAATTCAGCTTTCACATACCACATAATTCAACTCAGCACATGCCTCCACATACAAAATGCACAAATGCCATTGCTGGGCAATGATCATGCTAGGAGCTCTTTCTGTATCTGCCCTAATCCTGAACTTCTTGTGAAAGTGCTAATGGCAGTTATATCTGCATTGGTTATAAAATGGGGAGAAGGTATTGATGAGTCCTCATCCCACAAATAGTTCTAGGAAATACCTACCATTCTTGCACTCAACACTTCAACAATCCTAACATCACTGTGTGGATCTCCTTTTATGATACTGAACTGTGCTGGGCTCTATCAGGAAACTTTTTCTTAAAGTTAAAACACTACCTAACAATTGCACAATTGTTATCCACACTGTTAGACTCTGGTGTGTGTCCTCTGATGCTGCATAAGACCTGACCTGTGCCTAAATGTTTTTCTACATTCACTACATTCATAAGGCTTTTCCCCAGTATGTATTCTCTGGTGTTGAGTGAGGGCTGAGCTCTGATTAAAGGACTTTCCACATTCATTACATTCATAAGGTTTTTCTCCAGTGTGAATTCTTTGATGTTCAACCAGGATAGAACTCCGTGCAAAAGCCTTACCACATTCCATACATTCATATGTTTTATCTCCACTGTGAATTTTTTTATGCTGAACAAGGGCTGAATTCCGACTGAAGGCTTTCCCACATTCATTGCATGCATAGGGTTTCTCTCCAGTGTGAATTCTATGATGTCTAACGAGCTCTGAGCTGCCCCTGAAAGCTTTTCCACATTCACGACATTCATAGGGTTTTTCACCACTGTGAATTCTTCGATGTCTAACGAGATCTGAGCTCAAGCTGAAAGCTTTGCCACATTCTACACATACATAAGGCCTCTCTCCAGTATGAATTCTCTGATGTCGAATCAGCTTTGAGCTCTGGCAAAAGGCTTTCCCACAGTCAAAGCACTCATAGAGCTTCCCTGTGTGAATTTTTTGACTTGTAATTTCATTTGAGTTTAGACTAAGATGTCCTTCATTTCTGTTACATTGAAAGATGCTTTGTTCTCTGGGGATTTTCTTGCTGAAGCGTGCCAGACTAACATGTTTTTCTTGGGAAGAGATCTGACTCACTGTTTTGCATGTAACACTTCTATTCTGTTTCTCAGTACAGTCCAGATCTCCCAAAGCTTTGACTACCTGTCCTGAAGTAGTTTTACCAGGGAGCATTCTTGAAGATATCAGAGCTGCAGATGATACATGTTCAATAATTTCTTCTTTTACTGTCAACACTTCATCGCTCACAATCTTGCCACCTAAAAATGTGAACAGAAAATTCAAATTTAAGCTTCATATTGGAAGGAAATGACTGTACCAGATCAAAGTAAAGCAAATGAAACAGACATTTTACCTATTAAGAGAAAAACTCAGAACTAGCTTGTCAGTTTATTATACAGAATAGTCTGGAATAGGTGGAGGTGACCCCATGAGAGAGTAGACAACAAATAATAGGCAGTATTGGAGAGGAGTAATGGTGAACCAGGAAAGATGCCTGAGGTGACATATAGGAGCATCAGTGAAAAAGGAGGAAGCTAGGAAATAATTTCCATTATCGGAGAAGATACTTTAGTTAATTAAAAAAAAAAAAAACAAAACATTATGGAGGATAAGCAGGATAAAAATATCCGGAATGTTGCATCTGTGGCATTTTGGGCAAAGTAAAAGCAGAAGACATACTTTGGAGATTACCACTGGACAGGAGTAGGTAGACAGGAAGTAAGAAAGCATGAAGGCAACTGTGTTTTGGAGTGTTCCAAGGGGATCAAATAAATATATACAATAGAATAAGACACAACAAACAATATAACATGTACGACTAACTTCTTCAGCCTGGAGTGGTGGTACAGATCTGTAAACCCAGCACTTAACCTCAAAAAAAACAAAATTAAGTAAAACAGTTCTTCAAATTCCGTAACTATATGAAATAAAATTGTGACACTGAGGTGGGAATGGTGGTAGGACAAGCTTCACTCCCAGCATCTCAGGATCCTGAGGCACAGTGAGTAACAACTTTGAGGCCAGATTGAGTAACTTAGTGAGACTCTATGTTGAAGTAAAATTAAAACCAAAATGAGATGAGTGTTAATTCAGTGGTATGACACCTCCTAAAATGCATAGACCATAATCACAAATGCAAAGAAATGCATGAAACCAGGAAAAATCTGTGACCACAGATATATAAATCAGAAAAGCTAAAAGATTTTTACTTTTCACCTACACATTTATGATTCTACAAAAATTAGATAAACAGTTAACTAAAGTCATTCCTCAAAATTATAGAAATTAAAAGTTAAGTGGGCCAGAATACAGTTTAGTGGCACAAGAAGCTTCCCTGGCAAGCAAAAGGTGCTGAGTTTGACTCACAGTACAAGAAAAAAAAATTAAGTAACAGTCATTTTGTTGCAGGAAGAGTTAGATATAAATATTATAGGCAGTCAGGCCCTCGAAGGAGATAACACAGAAGACAGACATAACACAGAAGATAAAGAAAGATACCTTACAACTGTGGAAGGGACAGATGCTCCTGCTGTGAGCCAGACCTAAAGACCAAACAAATGCTAACCTCCCTAAAGATTAACACCTGGGATTGATATTCTAAATTGGTATTCAATCACCTTAAAAGAGCCCAAGTAAGTCACTAGACCAATCCCCAACAGGAAGAGACCCTGTCCCATTATTTATGCTGGCTTAATCTGTGACTCACTACCCCATTTGGTCCTGGGCCTAATCAACTTTACCTAAACAATGGTGCTTGTAATCCCATTTGTTGACCATAGTTTTGTTCCACCCCATCTCCACCTAAATGAGTTCCCACCTTAGCCCCACACGATTTTACACTACAAAATTCCCTGGGAGAGACAGCGTTCTGGGGAACTACCCACTGGGGCCACCCTCCTATCCCTCTCTCAGTCAGGAGCTTTCTTTCCCTGAATAAATATATTCTACTCATAACCTCCATTTGTTCCTAAAATTCATTCTTTGGTTTTAGAGAACACAAACTCATCCAGGTCAGGTCGGAAGATCATTTCTGCCTATGTCATTTGGAGGTTCCCTATATCATTTGGAGGTCACCCACCCAAGATCAGTTTTTCTCCCTGTATCAGTCTGACTACTTAGAAAAGTAGTAATAAGCAGTGTGTGGTGGCACACACCAATAATCCCAACACTACAGGGCCTGTGGCAGAAGGACCACCACGACTTCTAGGCCAATCTGGACCACACAAGCAAGTTAAAGTCCAACACATGCTCCATATCCTCAAAACAGCAACAAAAGACAGGAGTAGATAATTTTTCAAAATTCATTTTAAAGTAGCTCCCACTTGGTGGGAGAATATCTGAGAGGAAAGTATTTGGGTAGGATGTATGAGGGAAACATAGAGGCAGTTTCAAAAGAGAACTTGTTAGATGGTGACATGGATTTCTTTGGTGAATTGTCAAGGTCCAGGACAGTGACAGCAAACCTTTTCAAGCTTTCAAAAACACACAGCTACCTCTGGAACACTACTACAGATTTTCCATCACCACAATAGGATCTGTCCCTCAGGGTTGGTCCTTACAAAGCAAATCAATCATCAAATAAATTGATTTATTTCTTAGAACACACTCTTACTAACCAAGCTTACAACTCTAAGCAATGAAACTATAGAGAAAACAATGAGTGCCATAGTTTATATCCAGATGTCCTCCCAAAATCCAGGATATGGATTTATTGCCTCCTCATTTGAAATTTGCCCTTCACAGACCAACCTGGACTACTAGCAACATGTAGCCTCTAACAGAAGAGGGGTCCAGAGACCCAATGGAGAAGAATTGGGTTTTTCCTGCTACATCTGGTATACTTTGTTCCTGGAGCATGTGAGACACTAAGAGACACCATCCCATTGAGCAGCTTCCCAGTAAACTGTTTACCGTTTCACCTCCCTGTGGAGGTTTTCTGGCATCAGACACTCATTCCTCAAAGAAGAAGAGCTCAACACTTAACTGAATATCTTCTCCATCAAAGCCATGCCTCATTCTCTGGAACAGAATATGAGCCTCATTTCTGGCAGGAAGGGAAGACAAAGCTCTCTCCTGCAGAAGAGTTTCTTCCAAGAGCCTCAGCACAGACTCCCTTTGTTATTCCTGTGCAGTTTATAGAGTTTGGTTTGTACTTACACCACTTACTGTGAATGAGCCATGGGAAGAGCAAGAGTCCTCTCCACACTGTGCTCAACCCTGAACAGTGTGGGGTCCTTACCTTTCCCATAGAAACCTTGAGGCTCCTGAGTCTCACGCTTGCACTGGCTCTCCAGGGGCTGTGGCAAGCTACACAGAAATGTCAGTGCTCCCATGGGTGTCATTTCCTTCCAGATCATTTCTCGGCAATCAGCTGTTTCCTAGGAGTAAGCAAGAAAATCACTATGCTTATCAGGCTACATAAATGAGAAAACCTCGAGCAACAGGGAAGAACAGGAGGAATCAGACACATGCTTAGAGAGTTACAGAGTAAACAACCATTACAGTTCCTTGTAACTTCAACCAATAGATAAATATTTAATATACTAATATTAAGAATTACTTAAATAATTCCCTGCAAGCCCAGTTCATGCCACTCACAAAGGCAATAACCTACAATAATAAGTCCAAGGAACAAATGAAAATACTGCTTCATACCTGTTGCTTCTGTTCATCAACTCCTCTCTCGAGCTCCTCCAACAGAGTCACAGCTTGCTCTCCATTCTCTGGCGGGTGCCTCTGTACCCACGCCCGGAGCCCCTCGGGCAGGATGGCCAGGAACTGCTCCAACACCAGCAGCTCCAGGATCTGCTCCTTGGTGTGCACCTCTGGCCTCAGCCACTGATGGCAAAGCTCCTCGAGTTGTCTCAGCGCCTCCCGGGGCCCAGCAGAGTCTGAGTAACCAAACTGCCTGAACCGCTGGCGGAAGAACTCCTGACTCTCGGAGCTTCCCTCAAGGACAAATTCCTTCCCCCAAACATAATTTTCTTCTTCAACCTTCACAACTGTAAGTCCTTCTTGTTCTCTCGGAGCATAGCAGGCCAAGGCTGTGGCCTCTTCTGACATTTTGGGCAGGGGGAGTTGAAAAGCCTGCCCAGCTGTTGTAAGGAGTTGGTGGAGCCTTGTGTCTGAGGGATTCCTTCTGAATTCCAGCTCTTCAGGATGTCCCTGAGGCCGACAGTACAGTGCTCATGTTACACAGGTGCTTCAAATGTAAATACCAGGTTTTGAACTCCAGTTACCAGGGAACACAACCCTACCAAGAAAACTGACTAAAAGACAGCCTCCATAAAAATGATTTATCTTAGATCATCTGATTCAAGATTTTGTCAGGATGTGAAACAAAATTTTGGTATTGTTGAAACCAACTGGACCTTCAGGAGTACTGTTAGGGATGTTAGGGATATTAGAGGCAATAAATAGTGCTCTTTGAGGACAATTACAGTCACCAAAGGAGGCTACTGAGCAATGAAAGACACAGGCAGTGAGCAACATCACTGCCTTCTGCATGTGAAAAACTTACTTCTTGCTGGTATGGAACGGGTTCTCCCCCAAAGAGGAGGAGCTTACTTAATAAATATTTACTTTAGGCCAGGCTGCTTAGAAATACTGTTATCGGGGTGACTAACAATAGTGTTATCATCCCCATGTTTAACATATAAAGCAACTGAGCTTCTTGAAAGTGTATGGATTTCTCCAAGGCTCCAAACTGATCAAACATATGAACCTAGGGTTTCCCATCTCTTAAACATTTGCAATGATTGTTAAATGTTAGAAATGGACCATGGATAACAGTGACAAATATACAAATAAGAAAAATTATTTTGGACTTTAATTCACACAATTCTGACATGATACAAGGAAAAAGAAAATAGATTCTTTCATCTATTATTTCAACAAATAGTTGTACATTTATTGTTTTCTAGGCAGTATAATAAGCTAGGGTCTCAGGACCCACTCTTTAGTTCACTCTGGAAAATGACAGGTGAACACACACAGTGATAAATCCAAGTATAGTAAGCACAAGGAAATGACCACTGACCACGAACAAGAAAAGCTGGAAGAACCAGAGAGAACTACTTGGAGGAGACATCTAAGTAGTCTGATCTCAGTGTGCCAGGCGAAGACGCAGAGGAAGGTCATTAAGTAAAAACAGATGGGCTGTAACAGCATATGGCCCACTGAAGAAGTCCAATGTGGTTTGCAGAGGTGGGACTCATGGTGGAGCCATGGAGCATCAACCAATGACAGATTCACTTAAGTCAGAATCTCCAGAAGGAGCTGCAGAGTGCCCCACATTGTTGGGACACATAGCCAGGTTAAGAACCATGTTCCAGAGCCTAGGAAGTAATTAAGAAACAGTGCAAGAGGCATACGTAGAGTAACTGCCACCCATTAAGGGTCTTGTTTACTGTAGGAAATTCTTACGGCCACAGGGAGTCTGGGAGAGTGATATAGAAAAGACACAGGTTTATTGCAACCACTCGGCCAGGAAACATTGAGGTCCTGAACTATGGGAGCCAAAATATATAGAGAAAGATTTGACAGGACAGCACACTAGAAAGGGTTTAGAAAAGAGTGAAGGACTAAAGTTTGTGGCCTTTCCTGATGACTGAAAGGACACTGGTGTCTGTTTTTCAGCTATTTATTAAGAAAATGACTATTCCCGTGTCTGAGTGATTCCCAGGATCCAGCAAAGGGACATAGTTTTCAGAGTCCTGAAGACAAGGGGTAACACACCAAAATATGGACTCATTTTCCACTCCACCTTTCACTGACCAGTAAAGGGCCACATCCCCCAATACCTGGCAAACATGTGCAGTACTGCCTCCAGAATCAATTGCTTCTCTAAAGTACCCACCACTGTGTTTGGGGAGAAGCTTTGAGAACAAGTTGAGGAAGAGACCTGTCCCTTCTATGAGATTGGAGAGATTCCACAGAAAGAATCTGGATGTTATGAAGGAGGCAATGGTTCAAGCAGAGGAAGCCATTTCTGAAATCACCAAGAAGCTAGAGAAACAGGAAAAGAAGTGCTTGAAGAAGGAAAAAGAAGGGGCCAGGGAGATGGCTCAGTAGAATAAGCGCTTCCTGGGCAAACGCAGGAGCCTGAGTTCAGTCCCAGTTCCACCAAAAAGAAAAAAAAAAAAAAAGAAGGAAAAGAAGTGGCTGGCTGCACTGGCATCTTCAGAAAACAGTAGTAATCCAAAGGAACATTAAGAGACATTGGAAAAACCCAAAAAGATAAAACAAAAAAACCTCAAGGAGGCTCCTCAGGAGGATGGAATGGATAGTCCATCTGTCTCTATTTCCGACCCTAAGAAAAAAAAATTTTTTTCCAAGGAAGAGTTGATTAGTAATGACCTGGAAGAGACAGCTGGTAGCAGCCCAAGTCCACCCAAAAAGAAGAAGATATCTTCACCCAAGGAGGAATCACGTAATGAACCAGAAGAGACAGCCACAAGTGTCCCCAAGAAAAAAAAATTCTTCCAAAGAGCCAGTCAATAGTGGGCCTGCAGAGGCCACTGCCAGCAAGGGCAGTATCAAGAAAAAGAAAAGAAAAAGTTTCAAAGAACATTAAGGAGGATTAGAATGGACATTCCCTTGGGCCAGGAGTGGGGAGTGCTCCAAGGTGACATTTTGCATCCCATGCCCTAAATCCCAGTCAATAAAAACAAATCCACAAAATCAAAAAAAGAAAATTAAATCTAAGATGCCTACAAAGTAGCACTGACTGAAGGACACTTCGCCAGATATTAAAAGATGCTTGCTACAAGGTAACGATGTGTTTCTTCTTAGTATTTTAGTATACTAATAATTTTATTTTTTAGTTCAATCTTGGAAATTAAACTTTGGAAGCATAGAATTATATGCTCTGCCCTTTTTATTTAGAAACAGGGTCTCACTCAGGCTGGCCTCAACCTTGCAATCCCCTGGCACAGCCTCCCAAGTAGCTCTTTAGGGCTCACTATGTAACATTTGGTATTTAGGAAATCAAGAGGTGAGGAACTGTCACATCTGTGCATGAATATATGACTAGCATGTACCTGGGCTGCACCACAATTTCTGTCCTTCATGTACTTATCACTATGTTATGCCTCTTGTCTTTTTTGGTGCCAGGGATGGAGCTCAGGACCTTGTGCTTACAAGGCAACCACTTATTCCACTGAGCTATCTCTCTGGCACCAGCCTCTTATCTTTTAATTCCAATGTCTGTTATCCTGTTTATTTTGCACTGCCTCACCAACGTGTCCTCCATGTTTATGAGGCTCAGGGAAGTTCCTAGCCATAAAAGAATCATCTTTGCTCCTTCTCCACGTCCTGCATGGGTACACTACCCTCTATCTGAGCCAGGAGCACAGAAACAAAACTAAAACTGCATTTCTTTCCCTCTAAGTGTTTTCTCACTTTGTCCATATATACACTTTTGGGACTATTTGGCTAATACATGTTTTATCTATAACTACAAATGTTTTGAGATGCAGTAGTTCAATAATTTTACTCACTATTATATCTCTATCAGTCAATCTAACTATGAATCATAGTTAAATGAATCTACTATGAATCATAGTATACCTTATATAAAATAATTAATAGAATTGCAGTCAAAAAAATAAATTCAAAGCCATAGAGGTCAATATGGTATTATCAAGTACCTGATGTGGAATATGTATGTCCCCACAGCATCTTAACCTAGAAAGCACTGTTCCAGCTCACAAAGAGACCACCAGCTTTGGGCTTGATGACCCTAGTTAAAATCACATTGCAGTCTCTTACTAAGTGTATGGTATTAGTCAGATATTAGTCACTAACCAAAAGTTTCTCAGGCCCCATTTACTGTCCTAAAAATGGAGTTAATAATGTAGCATTACAGTTATACAACTTGGAAATAACGTTAAAAAAATCTAAATAGCACTGTTTGGTGTATTAAACCTGTCTTATATCATTTCAAGGGTTTGACATCTGGAGCCTTGATGACATGAGACTTCACTCCCAAGGTTAATCAATTCCTAGAAATGGGAAGCAACTCACCTGTTAGCATGCCTTTCACATGGAAAACAGCAGACCTAGGGCCCACACCACCACTACCATTCCTGTCAGACTCTTCCCCTCAGGACCCCCCCATCAATCATCACTTCAGAGTGGGGCACCAAATGTCTAGGGACAACTTCAATGCCCCAGAGTCCACTGAATCTTTTCAGACTGGTCAAACTACACTTGCTTACCCTACCTTCATTCAGTGTTCCTATCCACAGAAACCACAGTAAAAGCTCTTGCTACTCTCCCCCCACTCCGTGTACCTTACAAGGAGCTTCCCTGCCAAGGAAGGCAACCTTCTCTTGAAGAGTGAAAGAAACTATCTTTCAGCAGCATTCAACTCCTGATCTAATCTGTTCTCACAGTGCCTGAATAACAAAATTTACATTTTAGAACAATGGAGTCAAGTACACACTCAAGGCCT
>PVKA01049875.1:0-13018 GCA_004027165.1 Ctenomys sociabilis | reverse complement strand
TTTTTTTTTTTTTTTTTTTTTTTTTTTTTTTTTTTTTTTGGTCTTTTTGAGACAGGGTCTCACTGTGCAGTTCAGGCTGGCCTTAAGCTCACTTTGTAGCTCAGGCTGGTCTCGAACTCACAACAATCCTCCTGCCTCAGCCTCCCGAGTGCTGGGATTACAGGCATGCGCCACCACGCCCGGCTCCCCACCTGTTTTTATTTTTTATATAATATTTTATTTCTTAGACATCTCCTAGGAATGAACATACATTATCCTAAAGAAACATTTACTTAAAGCAACATTTGAATTCATTTTTATCATTTAAAAAACATTAAATTATGATCTTTGGGGCCAGGGATGTAGCTCAGTGCCATTGTACCACCTTGGTAAATGCAAGGTCCTGACTTCGATTGCCAGTACAAAAATCCCCAAGATCTTTCATCTAAAATTAGCATTGTTAGTACATTCTTATTCTTCTTTTATAGCTTATCTTACCATGGAAATTTTAAGAATAGCAATTACTAAATATTGAGATTTTCTTTTTTTTTCCTAGAACTTGGGGCAAAGGAAGATAACAATTTTTATGGCTTTCCAGCACTTTTCAGTTTAAAAATACTGTGATACTGTGGTGTAACTGAGTGGAACAGCGTGTGCTTAGCATGTATGAGACGCTGGGCTCCATTTTATAGCACCAGAAAATAAAATACCCAGATGTGGCAGTGCGTGCTTATAATCCTAGCATTTGGGAGGCTGAGGCAACAAGATTACAGTGAATTTGAAGCTGGCCTGGGCTGCATATTGTGTTTAAGGTCAGCCTGGACTATGTAGCAAGACCCTATGTCAGAAAAACAAAGATGAGTAAATAACAAAATAAAATTCAACGAAGTTAGATTACTGCAATGGTGAATTTTACATACAAGTTAAAACTTTTATATGAGAAAACAAGTCCAGAGAAATTGAAAAAAAAAAACATTCACATGGATTTTCCACATCAGCCAGTGACAGTGGTGCTGAGATGTAAAGTCATGGGGGCCTGGCTCAAGTACTGCCCTCCTTGCTTCTGAGTCACAATGGCTCCTGTCCACTAAGCCAGGAGATAGGGGGGCATATGTGCTGTAAGTGTAAAAACCGTCAACATATGGGGGCAATATGAATATATAAATACAGACAGATGTGAAAACGTGTGTGTGTGTGTGTGTGTGTGTGTGTGTGTGTGTGTGTGTGTGTGTGTGTGTGTGTGTGATGATCTGGGGCCCAAAAAAGACTTTGGCCTAGAGGTTAGCCTCTGTCTGTGTCTTTTGACTCTCTGTCTCTGCCTCTCTCTGTCTCTCTATCCTTTTCTGTTTCTCTCTCTGTCTGTCTCTGTCTCTCTCTCTCTCCCTCTTTCTCTCTCTCTCTTTCACTCTCCCTCTTCTAATCTGCTGGTCCAACACTCCTATACCAGTGATTTTCTCCTCATTGGCCTTTCATGGTTAGCTGCCTTCTTCCTTCTGGGGTCCATGGGTGACACAACACTCCATAATTCATGTGTTTCACTGTGTGGCCTGCCACATGTCCTGTGACCCACACATCCAGCCCTAACTTCTGTTCTGGTCTGGGCTTCTCTAGAGAAGAAGTTTCTTGGTGTGAATAAACTAGATCTGGATCAGTCGAGTGAGAAGGACTCCTGGTCGCAGGTCTGATACTTAGGGCATCAGGTCATCTGCCAAGATAAAGCAGTATTCTGTGAAACACAATGCATACATCCATGACCACCTCTCCTAGAGGCCCATCTGGGCAGGCCCAGAGTTCATAACCACTTCACCCAGAGAGACTTCAAGACCAAATCAAAGAAAACACAATGCCTCTGCTGAGTAGAAGCCTGAGCAAAATATAGAGTAGCTACAGAAAGAAAATAACAGAGGTTGGAACACTTCCAAACTCCCCGCCCCCCGCTTTCATAGTGAATTCTGTCTTTCTAAACTATTACTTCAAGCTATAGCTAGTGAAAACATGTTACAATGTCCAGGTTGAAGGATCCTACATTTTTGTGAAAACATGATCTTGTATCATTGTCAAATTCACAGGAATTAAAAACAAGGAAAAACTATTGGTTCCTTTTCATAAATATGTGGTAGCAATAGGGATATTATTAACAATAACTACTAGACTTATAAAAAGGAATTAATTCTGAATTTCAGATAGATATTAATGGACAATTAATCTAAACAGAGAATATGTGTCCTCGTCAGAGCCTACACTGTAAGATACTATTTAAAAGCAAAATACTATACTGGGCCCCTCCTAATGGGTTGTGTGAGTCACAGCCAACAATTATGAACATAGTTGGGAATTCTGTTCCTCTATGTTGCTTCTTGGCACTTTGCCAATTACACCAAGTTCTTAAATCTCCAAAGAAATTTGCAGAGTTCATTTTTAGTAACTTACAGTTCAAAATTTTGATTCAGGAATCCCTTCTAAACATCGGGAGACAGTTGAAAAACCTTAGAAACAGAAATTTTGTGTTGCAAAAGTAAATACAGAGACAGAGGCAGCAGTGTGCTCCACTCAGAGCACAGAGAGGCGCTGCATGGTGTCCCGCCTGTGGGTTCCTTCGTGTGAAGCCATCTGGAGTGATCTGCAGCAGAGTTTCCTCTAGAAAACCTGCAGGCTGGATTTGACCAAACAACTCGCCAGATGAACACAACCTGAATTCTATTTCTAATTTGGTCAAAAGTTTCTGTAACAAATGCTCCTTTTTACTGGGCCATTTTCTTTACTGGAAAATTCACAGCACTCACACAAATAGCTTGTTGACTTATATAGCTGCAGGAAAACCTTTCCACTATGTTCTTTGCATCACACCTGGTTATTAGTAGCTAATTACCTTTTTTATTTTTGGCTGAGAATCAAGTTTCTCATTTGGTAGATACAAAGGCATGCTTGTTTCACATCCATACTACAGAGTAGTTAAAGAGGCAGCGGGGTAAGGGTAAAAACCCAAGACAAAACAGCCAATTGTAGGGTCTATTTTAAAACTTGAAATAAAGGTTCCCTTTTTCTCCTTCCAGACTTAGTTCTATGCCAGCTAAATATTGGAAATTTACACATAAACATTTACTTAAATATAAGGTCATACCACATTTTGGCAGAAACTGGTATGTTTCATCTTTAATGAGTACAGATGCTGAGTAAGCTTTTGCTGGGTCTCATGATAAATCTAAGACATTTATCATTTCAAAAGTCCTAGCACACTACAAGAGAATACTGTACAGTGCTCTCTTCTAGATTGTTCTGTGTGCTTCAGACAGTTGAATGTCTTTGCATGACCCCAATTAAATTTCAAAATATTTTCTCCTCAGACAATCTGAACACCCTCCAAAACTTTTTTGCCCCTCTGATGGCTCTGGAATCCTGGGGGAGGTTGGAAACCAAGTGTACCTCAGGCTAAAGTTTTAGAGAACTGTTCTAGCTCTTTTCCAGTAAATTCTCATACCTCTAAAATCCCAGGGTCACTATCTCTAAGTCTGCAGTATTGCTGCATGTCAGGGTTAATGAAATTTTTTGAAGAATTGGACTTAGGGATGAACTTAGGGAGTAGATAAAAGTTGGCCATGCAAGTAGTAACAATGGCTGCAATTTGTTTCTTGCTTACTGTGTCTGAGGTACCCAACAAACTTTGTAGACATTATTCCATTCTTATCATTACCTGCAAGATATGTATTACTTTTCCTTTAAGCATTTTAGAGGTTAAGTATTTTGACAAACATCACCACTAGTATAATCTTAATCTTCCATTACTTGAGAGGTGAGACATTTTGTTGTTCTTCACAGCATCTTTGAAATTTAGGACAATGTTTGGCATATAGTAGGTTCTCTTTGAATAAATACTAAAAGACTGAATGTAAGAAAAATGTATTAATCAATGTGAAAAGGCTAGGATGAAAATGTAGATTTTTTGTTCTGTATTTCTCTGTTCTATAGTTCTCTTTTTTCTCTCCCGTGTTCCCAGCATCCCTCACAGGGCAGGAAGGGGCTGTCTTTCAAGTATGGTTTCAGGACTGAGTGTTCCACTGGCTCACTTCCTTGTGGGCATGGCTGCAGAGACCAAAAGGCAGCATCTTGCACCTGTTAGCTCTCACCTTTTAGTCTGTCTAAGCCAGGGCAACTTTCAGAAATCTCCTTCTGAAAGCTTTGGATTTTTGCCATAGCTGAATCTTCGAAGACAGGGAAAAGAGTAAACCAGGCATTGCAATAGACGGGGCTGGTGATGAGAGCGGATAGAGAACATGAAGACTTGGCCCCACACCGAGGAAGCTCTAAAGAAGACAACACGAACTTGTGAAATAGCATGAGCCCGAGTTCCCTTTTCCTTGTGCAACTACTCTTTGTTAGTGATGCTTTTACCTTGGTGAGAACAGGAGTGAGAAAAGGAGGGACAAATCACACAGTACAAATATGTAGCTGAACACTCAGATGAGGTGAATCATTCTTCTTTCAAAACAGATCAGAACCCATCAAGGCAGAAGTAATAGTAACAACGCAATAGCAATAATCCTTGTGACGGGAAGAGACAGTATTATTTGTACTGTTGGTATTATGGCTGGAAGAAGGGATGGGTTTGTGCTTTTTGTTTGCATGCACTCCTACCTGTCCAAGCCATTTGTTCAGAAATCCATTGAGCAAAATGCGGAGATTTCTGAGAATTAGCCAAGCTTTCTATCTAAGGCAAAAATAAAGTAAAATGAAAAGTGAAGGAGAAAATGAACATGTGGCAGGGAAGAGAAAGCACCAGGGCTTTCCCTAGAGCCCAGGGAGGTTTGGGATTCCGTGGGTGTGAGCTGTGCAGGACGCAAGAGGAGTCATGTCAGAGTGGAAGGCAGCAGCTTTGGTGCTAGGCAGGGAATGCTACTGTATTTCTACTCTTCTACAAGTACTGTACTGGTTTTGTGGTTCACTGAAGTCTTTAGTGTCTCTGGGCAGAGCACATAACTGCCATCTGGGTGCTCAAAAAAAAAAAAAACCACTATAGAAAGTATCCTCAAAATGACATTGTCATTCATGTGGCTTTTACTGATAACGCATAATCATCACTTCCTATTTTAAGGAGATGTTGTTGCTAAAGATATGGTCTGGTTGATTGGTTGCTTGCTGCTGAAAAAGTGTCTGTGATACCAAGAAGTATATGAGCAAGATCACAAACTGCACGGTTCAAGAACTCTTACTTAGGAATCAGCCAGGGAAGTGAAAGGCTTCTACAGCGAACTACAGCACTCTGAGAAAAAAGATCAAGAACATCAGAAAATGAAAAGTCATGCCCTACTTCTGGATAAGCAGAACCAATACAGTAAAAATGGACCTGCATCTAAAACTGGTGTACTGACCTAACAGTCCTAATCAAAATAGCAATAGCATTCCCCACAGAAGGAGAAAAAAATGATCCTAAAATTCATATGCAACCAGAGGAGATCCAGAATAGCAAAACCAATCCTGGGCAATAAGAACAAAGCAGAAAGCACTATAGTCCTGGACTACGAATTATATCACAAAGCTACAGTGATAAAAATAGCATGATACTGGCGCAGAAACACAGGGATCAATGCAACAGAGTAGAGGATGCAGAAACAATGCGAGGCACCTGTAGCCATCTGTTCTTTGGGGCCAAAAAAAATACCCTAAAGGTAAGATAGTCTCTTTCACAAACAATTTTGGGGAAACTGGCTATATACACACAGATTGAAGCTAGATGCAAGTTTCTAGTACTAAAATAAAAACATACCAAAGATATGGTTGCCCACAAAGGTGCAGTCCTATAATTTCAGCACTCAGGACACTGAGGGAGGAGGATCTCCAGAAGTTTGAGGCCAGCCTGGGCCACATAGCAAGACTATTTCTCAAAAAGAAATCAAATGAAAACAAAACAAAGGTCTAAACATTAAAAAAGAAATACCTAACTTACTAAAGATAAAAAACCGAGAAACTCTTGGTATAGGTATATAGCCAAGGATTTGCTAAACAGAACCCCAACTGTATAAGAAAGACTTCCAGGAATCAACAAATAAGATTGTGTTAGATTAAAATCACACATATCAAAGAAAACAACCGACAGAGTAAAGAGACAATCTACAGAATGGGAAAATATTTTTGCAAGCTATACCTCAGACAGAGAGCTAGTATTTGGAATATATAAAGAATTTTTGGGCAGGGGAGATAGCTCTGTGGAATAAGTGCTTGCCTAATAAGCACAAGATCTTGAGTTTGATCCCTGGTATCACTAAAAAAATCACTAATTTTAAAAAAAGAGAGAATTTTAAAAAATAGCCCCTTTCAAATAAGAGATTCAAAGAAAAGGTGGCAACTGAAATGACTAGCCCCTTCTCAGACAAGAAAGACAAATAGTCAATAAATACACATGTCTAACATCTCTGGCCATTACAAAAATACAAATTAAACTTATGCCAGACAGAAAGGTTATCATCAAAAACAACAGACAGCAGGTAAATATCATGACAAACATAAGTCAACACATTTCAATTATAACCATCAATGTAAACGGACTCAATTCTCCAATTAAGAGAAATAGACTGGCACAGTGGATTAGGAAACAAAATCCAACAATATGCTGTATACAAGAAACATACTTAATACAAAAAGACATTCATAGGCTCAGAGTCAAAGGATGGAAAACAATACTGCATGCCCCAGCACCTCAGAAAAAATCAGGAGTAGCAATTCTGTTCTCAGACAGTCTCAACTTCAAACCAAGAATGATCAAATGACACAAAGAAGGCCACTACATATTAGTCAGGGGAAAAATTCAAGAGCAAGAGGTAACACTCAAAAATATCTATGCACTAAACACAGAAGCACCCAACTATATAAGACAAATCTTAATGGACATGAGAAACCTAATAGCTAAGACTACAATCTCAACAGGAGATCTTAACAACCCCTATCTCAAAAAGATAGATCAACCAGACAAAAAATTAGCAAGGAAGTAGCAGAACTGAACTAGAGCTTGGAACAAATGGACCTGGTAGACATACACAGAGTGTTCCACCAAATCACAGCTGAATACACATTTTTTTCAGCTGCACATGGGTCATTTTCCAAAAGAGATCACATACTAGTCCAGAGGTCATGCATAAGTATATGCAAGAAAACAAATTATCCCATGCATATTGTCTGACCATAGTGCAAATAAAAATAAATGACAAAAGAAACCAGAAAAACCCACTAAATTCATGGAAATTAAACAACACCCTACTCAACAATCAATGGGTCACAGAAGAAATTAAACAAGAAATTCAACAATATCTACAATTCAATGAAAATTCAAGCACAATTTACCAGAATTTATGGGATGCGATAAAAGCAGTTCTTACAGGGAAAATAATAGCTATGAACTCACACATTAGGAAAACAGAATGGGAACAAATTTGCACCCTAATGTTGCACCTCTGACATCTAGAAAAAGAATAGCAAATGAAACCCAGAGTGCAAAGACGGGAAGAAATCATAAAGATTAGAGCAGAAATTAATTCAATTGAGATGAAGAAAACAGTTTAAAGAATCTACAAATCAAAAAGTTGGTTCTTTGAAAGACTAAATAAAGTTGATAAGCCTCTAGCCAACCTCATCAAAAAGAGGAAAGAAAAAATTCAAGTATGAGCAATAAGGAATGAAAAGGGTGAAATCACCACAGACCCAGCGGAAATTCAAATTATATAGTAACTTCGAGAATCCTTATGTTGGCAGAATAGAAGACACAGACGAAATGGACAGATTCCTCGAAAGGTACAAATTACCAAAACTGAATCAAGAAGACATAACAACTCTCAATAAGCCAATAACAGTCAATGAAGTATGAAATGTAATAAAAAGCCTACCGACAAAGAAAAGTCCAGGTCCTGATGGATTCACAGCTCAATTCTACAAAAAATTTATAGAAGATATAATCCCTACACTCCTCAGACTCTAAAATGAAATTGAAAAGGAAGCAGTTCTCTCAAAATCATTTCTGGAGGGAAGTATTATACTGATTCCAAAACCAGGGAATGACACAACCAAAAAGGAGAACTACAGGCCAGTCTCCCTCATGAACATAGATGCAAATATCCTCAATAAAATCCTAGCAAATAGAATACAGCAAATCATCAAGAAGATCATACACCATGACCAGGTAGGATTCATTCTAGGGATGCAAGGATGGCTCAATATTCAAAAATCTATAGATGTAATACACTATATTAATAGACTGAAATCTAAAAACCACATGATCATCTCAATTGATGCACAGAAAGCTTTCGACAAAGTCCAACACTCATTCATGTTCAAAGTCCTACAAAAAATTGGAATAGATGGACTCTACCTTAACTTGATAAAAGCCATCTATGACAACCCAAAAGCTAATATAATTCTAAATGGGGAAAAACTGAAATCTTTTACTCTTAAATCAGGTACAAGACAAGGATGTCCTCTATCACCCCTCCTATTCAATATAGTTTTGGAATCATTAGCAACAGCCATTAGAAAAGAGGGAGAAATAAAAGGAATAAGAATAGGTAAAGAAGAAGTTAAATTATCACTATTTGCAGATGACATGTTACTTTACTTGGAACACCCCAAAAATTCCACCAAGAAACTACTAGAACTGATAGGGAAATTCAGTAGCATAGAAGGATACAAAGTCAATATTCAAAAGTCAGTAGCATTCCTCTACACAGATAACAAGCACACTGAAAGGGAAACAATAGAAACAATACCTTTTACAATAGCACCATGGAAAATGGAATTCATCTTGGAATTCACTTAACCAAGGAAGTCAAAGATCTTTTCATGGAAAATTACAACACCCTAAGAAAAGAGATTATAGAGGATTTCAGAAATTGGAAAGATATTCCGTGCTCCTTGATAGGAAGAACCAACATCGTGAAGATGGCCATACTCCCAAAATTGCTGTACAGATTTAATGCAATCCCTATCAAATTGCCACCAACATACCTCTCAGACCTAGAGAAATCATTCCTAAAATTTTTTTGGAACCACAAACGACCTAGAATAGCAAAGGTAATCTTGGCCAATAAAAACGAGTCAGGAGTCATCACAATTCCTGACTTGAAATTATACTACAAAGCCACTGTGATAAAATCAACATAATATTGGCAACAAAATGGACCTGAGGATCAATGGAATAGCTTAGAAGGTGCAGAAGCATCTATGAACACACTCAGCCATCTGATCTTTGACAAAGGGGCCAATCATGCTTACTGGAAGAAAGATAGCCTCTTTCACAAATAGTGCTGGAAAACCTGGCTAACTACATGCCGAAAACTAAAATTTAACCCAGTACTATCACCACGTACTAAGTTAAAGTCAAAATGGATTAAAAATCTAAACATTAAAACAGAAACACTCAATCTCCTGGAAAAGAAAGTAGGAGGAACTCTTGAAGACATAGGGTAGGTAAAGAGTTCATGAACAAACATATTTGCATGGAAACACTTGAAAGAATCAACAACTGGGATCAACTCTTTGTGAGGAGTTTCTGCATGTCAAACGAAAGTGTCAACAGAGTGAAAAGACAACCCACAAATTTTGAAAAATTCCTAACTAATAAGCAATCAGACAAAGGTCTGCTGTCTAGAATATATAAAGAACTAAGATATAACAGGGCCCTCAAATTTAAAGACCCAATTCAGAAATTGGCATCTGAGATGAATACAGACTTCTCAGAGGACTTAATTAAAGAAATGAATAAATATATGGAAAAATGCTCCTCATAAGTAGCCATCCATGAAATGCAAATAAAAACAACACTGAGATACCATCTCACTCCAGAAAGAATGGCTATCATTAGGAAATCAACCAACAACAAATGTTGGAGAGGTTGTGGGGAAAAGGGAACACTTCTCACTGCTGGTGGGAATGTAGACTGGTACAACCATTGTGGAGGTCAGTGTGAAGACTCCTCAAAAGAGTAGGACTAGAAATCCCATTCAAGCTGGCTATCCCCTAGTGGGAATTTTCCCAGAGGAAATGAAAACATCATATCATAGAGATATATGTATACCTATGTTTATAGCAGCACAATTTGTGACAGCAAAATCTTGGAAACACCCAAGATGTCTGTCACATGAGGAATGGTTGAAAAAGATGTGGTATTTCTATATAATGGAGTATTACTCAGCCATAAAAAATGATAAACTTGAAGCAGTTATATTGAAGTGGATGCCACTTGAACATTTACTCAAAAGTGAAATAAAACAGACACACATGTGCAAATATTGTATAGTCTCCCTAGTATAAGAAGTCAAAAGAAGAAATATAAATAGAAATGTACAACAACTAAAGACAATTGAGTCAGATAGCGCAAACTGATCAGCATATGCTGCAGGGTACTAATCAGTTTTTCTTCTGGATGGTTAACAACCTAAGTTCACAGATCAAAATTGGAGAAATAGAAGAGCCGCAAGGCCAGCCAACATTTTGGCCCTTGCCTTTCAAGGTCAGCAAAGACTCAGGACATAGGAGAACCTGTACTGCAACATCATGAAGCTCAGTTGTGCCCCAAATTTTCTGGACAAGGAGATTATGGAGCCACAGAGGAAAGAGATTGCTGATCTATAGTGTGCTTGAGGACAGTCACATGGAGAGAAAACTTTCTCTCGGGCTCTCACAGAGAGCAAACTGGTCAAGCATTGGCCGTGACTCATCCACATGGATGACACAGACAAAGGATCTACAGAATACGATACAGGATTACAAGATAAACCCAGAGGGGACTGACCTCAACAGAAAGAAAAGCTACATCTTTTGGCATATAGGGCTTGATCTATCTCGGTCTTAGCCATCCAGCAGATTAGTACAAAAATGAGTTATATAATACAGTGCCATAATAATAAGTTGAGCTGTAAATGGCTACACTCAACAACTTCTTCAGATAATTCACTATTATTGTGGAATGCTGGATTGTGTAGGATTGTGTCGCAGAGTTCAGGCACCTAAATTGGTTTAATGACAATGGAGTACTCATCTTTGTCAGGTCTAGACAAAAAAAACAAAGGGTATACAAAGGAAGAATCATGATATGTGTGTATAAACAGTATAGTTAGGATAAATATGCAGTGCTTCTGCATAATTCTATGAGAAGCAAGATTTGCACTAATAGTGGTTGGACAAGATATTATGTCAGCTTCTAGTACGATGGACAACCACTAGGAAGATAACAAGGTAGAAAGTATTAATTACTGAATCTGTGATATAATTCAGGTATAAAAATAAAATAAGTATATAGCTATAGTCTCTTAATTCACTGATTAGAGACATCTGAAATAATAATGTCTGTAAGTATAATATCATGTATGCACCTTGGATGATACCAAAACATTACAAAAACAGTTTGCAATGTATTAATTTATTTTATCTGTCCTGTTAACTTTTCTTGAAATTGTCTCATTGATATTTGTTCTTCAATTAAAAAAAAAATAAAAATAAATCACAGGCTGGAGATGTTGCTCAGAGGCACAAACCTTGTCTGGCAAGTGGGAGGACCCTATTTAGATTCCTGGTCATGTCTCATCCCTTTAAGAAATCAAATAATAACAATAATGCTTGCAAGGCTGTGGTGAAAAAGGAAGCCTTCTACACTGTTGGTGGGAATATAAATTAGTGCAACAATTATGGAAATTAGCATGGAGACTCCTCAAAACACTGAAACTAGGAATTGTATCCAATCCAGCTATTTCTCTTGTAAGCATCTTTGCAAAAGTGACATCACACTACAGTGATACCATAAGGGCCCTTCCTCTGGCATGAATGAGAAGCGGGTGAAAGCGAAGAAATTCTTTATCCCTGGCTAAAAGAGAAGCTAGAGACCCTCGAGGTACATACAGAAGATGGAGGTTTTGTGGAATTGGGCTAGGGTGGAGTTTATGTGGGCAATGCAGTGATGCAACAGGCCCTGATCGGCAGGAGGCTGGCTTAGGAAAATCCAAAAAGGAAGTTAGGGCAACCTGGGGAAAGGGAACGGAAGACAGCGTAGAGTGGCTCCTTGTCACTGGTTCTGGGATTCCTGCCCCTGCGGATTTGCCCCTGTAGGTGATGACCCAGCGGACTGTTACATAGGCATGGACCATTAGATACACACCTGCCCGTTTGCTAGCTACACAGGTCAGAATAGCTAAATCGTGGAAGCTGCCTATATGTCAATCACCAGAAGAACGGATAAAGAAAATACATTTATACACAATAAGTATTACTGTGTCAAAAAGGATAATCGAGTCATTTGTAGGAAGATGGATGTGCCTTGAGATCATAATGTTAAGTGAAATAAGCCAGACTCACAAGGTTAAATGTAACCTGATTTCTCCTGTGTCAGAAACCCAAAATAGAAATAAGGAGAGAAAAAATAGGTACCAGGAAATAGGGGGATAAAGCTTTCTCATATGGAAAGGGGACCAAAGGATGGAGGGAGGCAAGGGAAGGAGCTGAAAAAATAATTCAGATGTGTTACCTACATGCGCCGACCCGCCAGGGGAATGCAATCATTATGTATTGCGAACATGTGCCAATAAGAAGTTCAAAAAATAATTACTCCAAATAGTTCTGCTAATTCTGGTTGCTCAGAAGCTCCTTTTCATCTTCCCTCTGCATAAAAGAATTACTTCTTTTCCTTTGATACTGTTTTTTCTACATAATGAGAAACAGACTTTGCCTTGCTTGCTGCCTGTTAAGTTCTAAATAGGCTGTAGCTGTAATAATAATGGCAGTGATGGGCCCGCCAGATAGCTCAGCGGATTAAAGTGCCCGCTTGGGCAGAGCGCAGGGACCGAGGTTCCAGCCCAGGCATGCTGGGCGGGCCTTGCCCCCAGGGCGCTCTGAGACAGAGATTGAGAATGCGCATGGTGGCATGCTCCTGTAATCCCAGCGTTTGGGAGGCTGAAAACAGGAGAATCACTACGAGTCTAATCTACATAGTGAGACCCTGAACACCTTATAGACCCTGTACCAATTATATTAAAAAAAAAAAATCGTATAGTCTCCCTAGTATAACAAG
>PVKA01049874.1:0-13009 GCA_004027165.1 Ctenomys sociabilis | reverse complement strand
AGCAGCAAAGAGCAGAGAGCAAAATGAAGTAGCAGCAACAATGGCTACAGACAGGAAGTCTCTCTTAAATTACTTTCAGGCTATCTGTCCCAGGCTGGGAGAAGTCCTCACACTGATAATCCCAGCAGTACTAAGATCCATAATCCCAGGGGATAATGAGTTAATATTAAACTCTAGAAGTCCCCACCCCGTTACTACATGAGGTTTTGCAGGGACAACTATACACAAGCCATAACATAAATAAATAGAGAATGTAATTTATCTATATAACTTTAAAAACTTTGACTGTTAAATCAAGTAGAAAAAATCATGATTAATAAAATGATAAGATTCAATTGTAAATTCTGAACAATAACTATATTTGAAGACATAGTAAAATATATAGATGTTGTACTCAACTTCTATAAATGCAAGCTAATTAAATCTGTTGTTATCAGAAAATCATGAGCTATATTGCCATTGGTAACAAGGTTTTCCAAAATTGTGATCAATGGTTAGCAGCTGAAAAACAGCTTAATTTTTTGTTGATATACAATACATAATTATTGCCTTTCTATAAGAACATATATAGTAAATCATTAAAAATTTGTATATAACTATAGTTCCAATCAAAGAAAAAATAGACTATAAATAAGCTTTTCTGCTTCATTGACATTAAAAAGTCTGGTGCACCTAGAATATATGCATAAAATTTCATGAGTGCCTTTCTTTTGTATGTGCATGTGTGTCTTTAGGACAGGGTGTTCCGTGTCTCACTGCTTAGGTCGGACTTGTACTGATTCTCATGTTTACAGCTTCCAAAGTGCTGGGATCATAGGTGCGTGCCGTCATGCCCAGTCTCTACCACTGTCTCAGCACACCCTGGGGCAGGGCCAGCACAGCAGGCCCAGGGATCAAACTCTCAGTCTTTCTGTCTGCCTAAGCAGATGCTTTATTTGTTTTTTTTTTTTTTTTCAATTTTTTACATAATTTTATTGAGAAACAAATAGCAATGAAACAGCCTCAAATCAAATTAGTAGGATGGCGCCAATAATTAATATAATGTATACTGTTTTCTCAGTTGTTATTTCTAGTACAATATGCAGACATGATAAACTGTTTACAAACACTATTAGAATATATAGTCTCCCTAGTCTAAGAACTCAAAAGAAGAAATACAAATAGAAAGTATAGCACAATTAAAGGGAAAGCAAGAACTTGAGGAGTAGACAATGAAGAGAGAGCAAGGAAAAAAGCTAGGAAACATGACAGGGGCAAAGCCATACATTTATATGTACAAGATGGGTAAGGCAATGATCCTGAGAAATTGAGAAGATTTTCGAAGCTAGCAGTTAATTGGAAGGATTCTCACCCCGACTAACCATATATGCTGAAACCTGTGAACTAAGCAACTGCACTGAAGAATGTGTAATAGAAGTGTCATGCATGGAGGGCCTGTCATTCTAGTCTTCTGAATACATGGTACTTGCCATGACATGCTGGTTGCTGTATGGTGTCTCTCAGGTATGTATTTGTTTAAAAAGGAAAGGGGTGGTGAATGAAGGCAGGACACAGGGAAAGAGGTGTTGCATAACTGTCCTGCTACATATGATCAGATTTCTAAACTTATGTGTAAAAATATGAGTTTATTTCTATTTTTAAAATGTATTTTAATTTAAAAAAATTTTTTCTATCATATTCTGTAAGGACTTAAATTTAACATATCAATACTTGATGAAAAATATCTGTTCCATATTAAGTCTAAGATGTTTGATATTCACACAGATAGTGAGGTTAAGTTCAACAGTCTAGGTTGTAGGGCAATAACAGTAAGCAGGGAGGGTTAACAACCTATGTTTGCAGACAAAAATTAGACAAAAAGGAGGACCACAAGAGCAGCCAACATTTTGGCCCTAGCCTTTCAAGGTCAGTGAAGACTCAGGACATATGAGAACCTGTACTGTAACATCATGTAACTCAATTGTGTCCCAAATTTTCTGATCAAGGAGATTATAGGACCACAGAGAGTAGTGATCCATGGTGTAGAGTGTGCCTAAGGAGAATCACATGGAGAGAAAATATTCTCTCACACTTTCACATGGCTGATACTGACAAAGGTTCTATAAAGTGTGGTACAGGATTTCAAGATAAATCCTCAGGGGATTTGACTGACCTTATCAGATACAAAAGCCACAACTCCTGTTATATAGGTCTTGCTTCATCTTTGTCTTAATCATCCAGCAGAAAAGTATAAAAACAGTCTAAGAACTAAAGCCATATTATTATGCTGAGCTGTAAAAGACTCAAGTCAACAATTTCTGACATTACCAGTCATATGGAAAACCCAGTACTATTATGGACCACTGGACTATTTTGGACTATTTTGCTGAGTTCCCACACCTATAATATTTAAATGGCAAAACTAAAAAAAGGGGGTACAAATGAACAACCATCTTGTATCTGTATATTCAAAGTAGTTAAGATAGATATACAGCTACATTCTCTTAATTCAATGAATAAGCAGGTGTTTAATCAGCTGAGCTACCTGGCTGGTCCTCCCATGAGTACCCTTCAAATAGCAAGAGATACTATCCTCTGTGACAGGTTTCTAAAATCCCCTAAAATCTGCTGTCATACAATTAATCCAGAAACTTAATCCCATATATGCTCATAACTCTAACATGTCTATTTCCATCTCTCATCTATCTGTTGAGTTTCAGATTAGAATAATGAATTCATTCTTAATTGACATTTTATGATTATCAAACTATAATCAAACTCCTGATGTCTTCCCCTAAATGTTCCTTTCCTATTAATTTCTTCATTTGTGAAATGGCATCACTTTATATCTGATTTCTCAGGTAAAAACCATGAAATACTTTTTTACTCATCTGTTTTTATCATATTTCCTCTCACCATTTCTAAATGCAAAATACAAATTTTCTCTGTTTTCTAATGATCCTGTATAATTTTTTTGTGCACCACTACATTTTTCTCTTACATACACTCTTCAATTTCTTTTCTTTTCAATTTCATATTGCCCCATCAGCGTCTGTTCTCCACAGTATGGCCAGAGTGAGATTTTTAATTGCATAACATTTTATGTCATGTCTGGTTTTAAACTTTTTACTTTCTGTTTTCAAACATTCTTGGACTGGAATCCCCATGTGAATCTCCTTGATCTGTCCTTTGTCAGTCTCTATGAGTCCCCACCCCACGGCTCTCCTTGAGGTAACTGACAACCAAATTATTGATTACACTAATGTCCAAAAATGTGAAGTCCATTGCTATAGCCATGTATCTGACATATCTGTTCAAATTTACTGAAACACCCTGCCAAGAAACGATCCCTGGTGGGCACTCTTACTTACTGCAGGTCTTTACTTTATTATCATGTGTAGCTGCTAGCCTTTCCTAACTAGCGCATCTAAAATAATATTTCATTATTCTTTAGCTCTTAATGCCAAGTTAATTTTCTTCTTCTTTCTATGCACTCAGTTACTGACAATTCGACTTATTTGATTTCTGATGCTAGATGTAAACTGTATGAGAAACAGCTCTTTCTTAACTTGGCAAAGAACTTAGAATTCAAACCTATAACAGCATTAGCACTGGGGAGATAGCTAGTCAGTCTAAGTGCATGCATAGTGAGAACCTGTAAGTAAGTAAGGAGGAGGAAGAAGAAGAAGAAGGAGGAGGAAGAGGAGGAGGAGGAGGAGAAGAAGAAGAAGAAACAAACCATAGTAGACTTAAAGTATTCTCCTTGTTCATAATTTTGAAACCATGCTTAACTAACTATGCACAACTAACTTGTGAGTGATTCTTCTCTAAGAGATGATTCACATATTTTGGTGCCTGCAACATGTGGGATGTGGGTCTTCCAGCATGTGATGTGGGTCTCTCTAGTCACTTCTATCCAGTTGATGAAGAAGCATACTTTGCTTCAATGAATGGAACCTGAAAAGCACATTTGGCTTGCTCTTCTAGTGCATGGGTGGGAACTCAGTCCTGTAGACACAACCGACTGCAAAGAAAATTCAGCGTCAGATGATCTAGTGCTTTCCACAAAACTTCCATATGAGACAATGGGCAGTGACATGTTTTATTGCACAGTGAGTTCCTTCTCCCTCAGTGAGTTAGTAAAAGAATTTATGAAAATGTTCCAAGCATATATTTATATATTTACTTTGCTAATATAAAATTTTAAGTACTATGCCTTTTTATAATTTATGTAATTATTTCAAAACACAATTATTTGTTAGGAAATATACACATTAATTATGCTTATATATGACTATACAATTTTTTTTGGTGGAAACAGGGATTGAACTCAGGCTCTTGCACTTGCCAGAGAAGCACTTATTCTACTGAGCCATCTCCTCAGCTTCTTAGAATTTATGTTCTATTCATTCCTAGAGGTTAGATAGAAAAGTGTTAAAGTACATCCTTCTCTTGTCTTTGCCCCTAATTCTGTCCTTGTATTTGGTTTCTGATCTGTAACAGATTCTGAAATTTTATTCTTTGGCTCATAGTCTCTACTTTGAAGTTTAAAGAGCAATATACCATTTTCAAATCTCTGCTTTCATTACAGTGTCTTCTACACTGTAGTTGGATAGCTACCTCTTTCTGAAAATGATACTTATGGTTGCAATATGATCCACACAGATAATTCAGGATGACCTCTCAGTGCCAGGATAACTAACTTTGTCATATTTATATGGTTTCTGTGGCCACATATATTAAAAATAACAATTTTTTTTGAGGTTAAAAGCTGGATTTCTTTGGGATCCATTGTCCAATTTACTAATTCTTTTTTCTTATGTTGTTCTTTTAACCAGTTTTCCATAATTATAAATTTTTATGTACACACTAAAACTTATTCTAGTCTGATTTTTTAAAGAAATATTGCTGAATTTTGCTTCATATGAATGAGAAATATAATTTTTTATCTAGAGCTATAACAATTATTTGATATCAATTTTTACAAATAATGGGGAAAACATTCATATGGTGAGAAGAATTAAAATGTTCGCTATAAATTAGACATGATTAAAATCCTATATCTTCTACATATTGGACTTGTAAATTTGGCAAAATTGTTAGTCTAGTTTGCACTCTTTTCCCATATCTAGTAAGTTTTTTAAAAATTTTATTTATTTAGTACAGGGTCTACAGGGTCTCACTGCACAAATCGGACTCATAGTGATCCTCCTGTTTTCAACCTCCCATGTGCTGGGATTACAGGTGTGCCATGCCAGTCTCAATTGTTGTTTCAGCTCTCTCCAGGGGTGCAGGGCAGACACAGCATGCTTGAGATTGAACCTTGGTCCCTGCACTCTTCCTAAGTAGGTGCTTTTGTCTGCTGAGCTGTCTGGCTGGCCCTGGTTTAAACTATTAAAATAGGTTGCAGTTATCAATTGAGCCAATAAAATAGGTAGAAGAATTTTAACAATAAATTATTAGGCAAATATAATCTACACTATTTATTTTAAAATTACAGCTGAAGGTGTTTTTCATTTTGATATTTTAGCTCTTTTATACATGACCTTCTGAAGAGGAACATTATTCAGAGAGGAAGCAAACTGCTAAATCCCTCAATGGGCATTGGGTGTTACCAGCAATTGCATTAAGATGAGAGCACATATCTCATATGTTCTTTCCACATAGAGGAGCTAAGATTATTTTCTTTCCTGTGTGTACACTCAAGCCAATGGAAATATTTGGAATTGTACACTATGTGATTGAGTCTAAAGGGATTTGTTTGAACTTTTCCTGTGATATCAGGCTCCAAAGCAGTTTTGTTTCTCCTCTTTTACTTTTTACTCCTCTGAACATTTTAGACCTCAGTCAGAAAATATGTGACCACATAAAATATGCTAATGCAGACATAAAAAAGAAAGAGATAGGCACTGTTCCAGAGTGATGCCCTGGGCTATGGGATTGGTGCTGGCATGAGAACTACTGTACTTGTGGTCATTTGTTGGATCTGGTGATCAAAAACTATGTGTTCTGAAAAAGGAACATTTTGAAAGAACATTTATATTTTAATAGCTGCTTTGGGCTGGGGGAACAAATAAACTGACTCATTAAAATGCATGTGGTTATGTATTTGCTTTATAAAATTTCATTTAAAAATCATTACTAGATGTTAAGTCCATTAGAGCAGGCATCTGAGCTCTGCAGTGCACTGTTTATTATGGATTACCTGATTTAGCACCTAGTTCATGGGTCTATTGACAAACAAGTTCATAAATATTTATTGAATAAATAAATGGATGAACAACATTTGGATCTTAGAGATTTTCCCTTTTGTGGAAATCAGGGTCACAAGTTGAATGGCTATTTTTTTAAGAGGAGTAATAAATATGCCAGTCTGCCCTGTGGTCTCTAGGAGAGTGTGGTCAGCTTTGTGGCTTTGTTAAGATTTCTCACAAAATTGCCTACATATGGAATATTCTTAAGGTTTGTAATTCCTTATGACTATAGATTTGGGATATTTACTCTGGACAATGTATTTATATTTCAATGGTTAATAGTCTATACTTGCTGCTTTACAATAAAACAGGGCATTCCATATACATAGCAAATATAAATTTGTACAGGTAAATATTGAAGAAAACATAATGCTTTAATCAAGCTACTACCATATTATTTATATTGATCATTGTGGAATTTTGTTAAGAATGTAAAAAATGGCATCACATAGCTGCTGCTTGCTGGGTTGAGCTTCTCATACCCAGGCGAAAAAAATTTTCCCCAAAATAGGTGTTTGGCAATAGTAACTATGAAATAAAATCAGGTGAAATAAAATCCCAAATTCAAAACATAGATACTTCTCTAATTATAGGTTTTGTTTTCTATTTGGTCAAAGAATGATAGTGGTCTCATAAGGGAAAGATTTAGGAAGGCACTTTATATTCCTCTGAGCAATATAAAACTACTAATGAATTTTAATCATTTTAAAAGTTCTACATATTGGAATTTATCCTTTTCATATAAATACATTCACCCTAGACATATGACATTCAAACTTTTGAAAAGCAAAAAGCAAAGAGAAAATTCTGAAGGCAAGTACAGAGAAAAGATAACTTCATTCAAAAGCCAAATATAACAATAACTTTCTTCTAATCAGAGTCCAAATAAGCCTAAGAGAAACAGAATGAAATCTCTGAAAGTTTAAAGAAAAAATCAACAAAATATACTGCAAAGACACGAGAAATCCATGAATTTGTAATTGTATTAATTTTAGTATCTTTATTATGCTGCCAGTTGCAAAATGTTACTATTGTGAAAAATTAGGCAAAATGTTCATGAAATTTGTTTGTACTCTGTATTAAGGTCACATTTAAATCTACAACTATCCCAGTTAAAATCACAGGAAAACTAGCAAAAAGCAAAAGAAATCTTAAAAGTCACTGAACTTAACTCATTTAGAAAGAAGCAGTATCATTACAAAAACACTTTGCAATGTATTGATTTGTCAAATCTGTCCTGTTAATTTGTCTTGAAACTGTCTCATTGCTATTTTTTCTTCAATAAAAAATAATAATAATAAAAGAAAGAAGCAGAATAAAATAGAAATTTTTTATTAGTTAGCTATTGGAATACATTCAACACAGCAGCTGAAACTGTAAATTACATAAAGAAAATAAGCAGATAAAAGAAGGAACAGGTTTGTAAATAAATAAAATAGGACATTTCAATATAGTATGTTCTAAAAATTGATTTGAAATTCCAATATTCACAATAGTGGTTTGTCCAGTGGTAATTTCATGTGAAAGTAAAATTTATAGTATTCAAATATTCTTCTTTCTATATATAGAGAAATATGCATATTATTATATATGCATATTTAAGCAGTATGATACAATAATATGTCAAGTGCTAAAATTCATTTATCCATTAAGATATATATGTTAGATAATTGATTAACTGTTTGAAATAAAATTTAATACATATTACATGACAAAATAGACTTTAGGGACATCAATTAAAAACAAATAATATAATTACAAAATCAGTAAATAAAATATTTTTGAATATGGTAAGTAATCAGCAGAGTGAAGAGATAGCCCACAGAATAGGAAAAACATTTTAATAATTGCTCTTCCTAGATAGGGTTGAGACCTAGAATATGTCAAGAAGACAAAAATAAAAACCAGCTCACAAAAATATCAATTCTATATCTCTCAAAAGAAGTACAAACCAGTAATAAATACATGAAAAATGTTCACTATCTTCAGCCATTAAGGGAATACAAGGGCAAACTACAAGAAATTGACCCCAATTAGAATGACTATCATGAAGAACACAAAAAACAATGAATACTAATAATGATGCAAGAGAAGAAGAACTTTTCTACACTGTAGATAGGAATATAAATCAGCAACCACTGTGGAAATCAATATGGAGTTTCTTTAAAAAGCTAGAACTTGAGATGCAGTTTGATCCAGTTATATCCTTTCTCAATACATTTGTAAAGAATTAAAGACAACATACTTCAGCGATTCCTGTGAACTAGTATTTATTGTATGCAGTGCACATATCTCACTGTGAGATAGCCAAGGTACCCTTCCAACAGATGAATGGCTTAAAGAAATTGTGTTATCATACAAAATGGAATTTTATCCTTCAGGCACAAAGAACAACAAAACCATATATATTGTTATCAAAAAAATAGATGGAACTGGAAGCCATTATGTTAAGCCAAATAAGTCAGATGCAGAAATTAAACATCCTATGTTATCTCCTACATCAGTAAGTAAATTACAAGAAATAAGTAAAGGGGTCAGACAACAAAGAAAGAAAGGAGTCAGGGATATAGCTGTGTGGCACAAGCACCTGCCTGGAAAGTACACAGTCTTGAATTTGATTCCTGGTACCCTATCCCTCCAGAAAGAAAAACAAAACAAAAAGAAACAGGGAAAAAAGGAAGAAAGAGACAATGGACCAAAATGGTTAAGTTTTGTTAAATGCACGTACTGATATACCAAAATGAAACTCATTATTTTACACTGCTAATATGTATTAATAAAAATTTTAATGCCCTGTGGAAATAATTTGTAATAAATTAAGGAAAGATGGTGAGTAATAAACATGAATTAATATGTCAGAAGAGCAACAGGCCACATGAGATGGAAACATGAACATTAAATTGAACTAATTTATTGGCATCTGAAGCCTGGAGCCTGAGGAAACTTGGAAAATAAGCTTAGTGATAAATGATTTTATTTTGGTTTTAAGCAGTATAGTGATATTAGTTATTGTTGGCTTATTGAGATAAAAATGATGAATAGCTATAAAATTAGATTATGTTGCATTTTTATATAGCCTGTTACATGCACAAACATAAAAGGTAAAGACTCCAGAGTCTTCATAAATAAATGAACTGTGTCACTGTAAGAGTCAGAGAGTCCTTATGAGAAGGCTTTGTTAAAAGAAAAGAGCTATCTGACTCTTTTTTTATTTTTATTTTATTAAAGTACAAATATCAATGAGACAGTTTTAGGATACCTTGACAAGATGGATTTGATAAATTAATACATTGTAAACTGTTTTCATAATGTTTTGGTATCATACAAAGTGCATACATGATATTATACTTACAGACATACAAGTTTATTTCACTGCTGTCTGACTCTTGTTCTTTTGCTGTGCAGTACTCAAGGAGACCTACTCCAGACACTAGATCCTTTCTCACCTCTTAGATTGTGAGGAATTATTCATTTATATGGATTATCTAGTCAACATTATATCATAGAAGCAGAAAATGGACAAAACCAATGACAAAACTGCTGTTTGGCAGATTGACTATGTAAAATTTTCATACACAATAATAACATAAATCTGAATATTATAGCCAGCAAGGAGGCATAGAATGTGAAGAAAGAAAAATTACAAATGGAAAACAACTAAAGCAAAAGTTCTCAGTCTCACTGAGAAACAAAAAAATGAAAATTAAGATTATAATTTAATATCATCATCAGCTATTTGACAAAGACTGAATAAAGAAACTGTCAACATCTGTTGAAAGGAATAGTTAATGCATAACTTTTTGGACCAAGTTTACATACTTATATCTGGTAATAAAAACTATTTTGAAGACAGTATGCAGTTTAACAGCCATTGTTGAACCCCTATTATTTTGCGTTTTGAAATTCTGTATCATTTCTAAAGTTATTTTATTTTTAATTTTCTTTAAAAAAGAAATTGTCAAGTGTTGGAAAAAAGAGACAATTATTCATAATTCATAGGACTGTGAATTAGTACTATTCTAATGAACATATATGGCTTCACACTTAAATCATTTGGGGAATTTTTAAAAATAAGAAATTAGAATTTCATCATGTCAGTCAAGTCGGGATCACTTACAGTGGATGCCAAGTGCTAATATTTTTAAAACTTTCCTCCAAACTAATGTGGAGTCAGAAATATGAAACACCACCTCTGTATATGTCCAAACTTTAGCATGTGTACTGACTCATTATTTCTAATTCTCATCTGCATAGGATTTGTTGGATTGGCCCTTCATTTATTATTGCAACAAGAAGGCCTGGCCAAAACTTACTACTACCCAGCTGTATGGTCAGAAAACCGTATTTAAAATCCACTTCCACTTGTGAACATGTAAATGCGCATTTTCAGTGGTCAATTTTCTTTTCATACAAAAATTTCTATTCTTTCTTTTTTTTTTTTTTTGGTAGTACTGGGGATTGAACTCAGGCAAGCTCTTATTTGATTGAGCTATCTCCCTGACTCATACACAAATTGAGGCAAGTAAGAATACTAGACATTAAAAATATTTGCATTCACTATCTAGTCTGACTCCTTGCAAATTGTGGTGGATTAACAATTGGTTGTCAATTCAGTTTAATTGAATCTTGTGGTGCTGGGTGTGGAGGGCCCACCTAAGAATTATTGCTAATATTATGAAAATGAGAAGTGAAAACAGTTTGCAGATTCATCGAATCTGTATGGTTAAGGTGTCTTGAAACTGTCTGATTGACATTTGTATTTTAATAAAATAAAAATAAATGAAAAAAAAAAGAAGTGCACCTTGAAAGGCTGCTTTCTGCTCTGTGCTGCTCTGCCTCGGAGCCAGATGAACACGGACTGAAACCTCCAGTTACTGTAAGCTAAACAAACCCTTCCTTCCTTCAATTTAGGTATCAGGTATTTGGCCCAGCAACGAGAGAAGAATAACTAAGAATTTGGTGCCGCAGGAGTGGGGTCGTTGCTGTGGCTCAACCTGACCATGTGGATTACAAGCTTTTTGGAATGGCTTATGGGAAGAGATAGGAAAGCTTTGGAGATGTCACCTACAAGTGAAGCCCTGAAACAGCTTCAGCTCTTCTGTTTGGGAGATTCTGTCAGAGCTATTCCCTTGTGCAGCGGCTGCCCACAGACATTCCTGGACTCACTGTTCCCTGGAGCAGCCCACTGGGGTCAACGACCTGGCTGAAGACATGCTGGCCAACGTGGGCATCCAGGGGCACCAGGGGATCGTCCAGCAGGTACACAGAGGCCTTTCTGTACACAGTCCGGGCTAGGCTGACAGAAGGTGGCCTATAAAGACCAGCCTGGGGAGTGTCTGCTGGGGAGATGGGCCACACTGGTTGCTGGACTCTGGATCATTTGTGTTTTGATTTGGCAGAAAAGTTGTCTGCATTTTGCTCGTGTCCAGTGACTGTGACTGAGAGTGAGTTTAAGCGTGGCGGATTGATTAATTTTTCAAAAAGTATTTCTAAGCAGCCAAACATTGGGGCAGTGGCATGGTTGTTAGTTACTGGGGGTGTTTAGCCAGATTTATGTTGAGAATCAAGAGCAAGGAGCCCAGCAGGATTTAAAATGTGAGTTTGGCCAGAAGGGAAACTCCAATAAAGACAGAACTGAGAGGATCTCCATTGTGGGAAGGAACCTGAGACTGGAAAGGATGGCCTGAGGGCGGGCACCACAGGAGGAGGCAGGTCTCCACCCTTTGCAGTCTCAGAACTTCAAAGGTCCGGGACTTTGCCTGGCGGGGAAAGCCGCAGAGCCCCAGGTTCCAGAATGGCAGCACTGGCCACTCCACGTTCCGGAGTGGCGCAGGCATGGACATTTTGTCCCTGGGAGTCAGGGTCAGAGTGCTCAGTGACCCAGGCACTCGACCCCTATAGCCAAGAAAGAAAGAAACTCGGCTACTGCTCCAGCTGGCAGCAGACCTTGGTGTCATCCACGTGGTGCTAGTTTTAGGCACATGCAGAATGCAGGAGTTCTGAGGGTAAGAAGTCTTCCTCCTCGATTTCAGAAGGAGGCCTGGGAGGCCAGGCAGTGTGCCCTGAGAGGGCAGTGGGTGACGCTGCGCCTATTCAGTGGAAAGCCCAGAAGCTTGGGGGATCATCTAAGGGAAACTGCAAGGAAGGAGCAAAGCTGGCCCAAGAGAGCCACCTTGGGAGCTACGGCCAGGAGTGCTGCAGGGGTGGAGCCATGGAAGGCCTAGGGAGCTCACAACTCACCACAGATGGCTTCGGATGTCCAACATGGAACTGCAGGGCTTAGAGTTTGCCCTGCCGGATCTTGGACTCATGTTGGTCCCAATGCTTGGTCTCCTGCTGTGTGTACCTTTTGGAATTGTAATGTTTATCTCGTGCCTTTGAATGTTGCAAGTGTTTAAGTTTTCATTTGTACAGGTGCTCACAGCTGAGCCTTGGACCTTGGAGGAGCCTTGGGACTTGGACTTTTCAGCAATGCTGAAACTGTTGGAACTCTGGTAACTCTTAGAGATGGACTAGAATGGCTTTTGCATAAAAGAATGTGCATGAGTCTTTGGGGATCCAGGGGTGGAATGTTATGGTTTGTGTGTGTTGTTCCCCCAAAGCCTCATGCATTCTTGGGGCAGCTTCTGAGTTTGTGATTCATTACTGTGGGTGTGGATGCTGCACCTGCCTTGGGGCAGTAATTTGCATTACACTGTAAGGAGGGAGGAGAAGCCGGCAGCTTGCGATTTTGCTTCCCTTCCCTTGTGCTCTTGCTGCTTGGTTTCAGTCTATAG
>PVKA01049873.1:0-13018 GCA_004027165.1 Ctenomys sociabilis | reverse complement strand
TCCATTTTTATTTATTTATTTATTTTTGGTATTTTAGGGGAGGGTCTACAAGGTGTTCAGGGTCTCACTACTAGATAGACTTGTATGATCCACTTGTTTAAAGCCTCCTGGTCTCAATTGCCATCTCAGTGTCTGGGGGTGGGACCTGCACAGTAGGCCTGGGGATTAACCCCCCCTTTGCCCCTGCCGGCACTTTGATCCACTGGAGCTATTTGGCCGGCCCATGACCCTTTATTCTTGGAAGTAACTTAATAGCACTGTGGGAGAAGCAATTTGGGCTTTGTGAACCCACTATAGTTAAGGTTTCTGCCCCTTCTTCTTGCTCTTGTATGTTTCCTCTCAGTCTTACCTTTGGCTGAAGAAAGTTGAGCTGTTTGCACTTTTTTGATCATTCTTTGACTCCTTCCTTGAAGATGTGTTACAAATAAGAGTGGGTTACCCTAGAATTCTAGGCTCTTTTCCATGAAAACTTCATATGCAAAAAGAGGCAGAATCCACATCAGCGAAACTTGACAAGTCCAGAGATGCAAATCATGGGTTTATTTGGCCTCCATTGAAATCAAATGAGAAGATCTCTTTGAAGGCCAAAGATAAAGCCAACATTACAAAAATGCTTATTTTAACACTGTTGACACAAATCTTAGGTATGTTGAACAATTTCTTCTGTTAAAACTCGTCTTTTTGGCCTGGGAGATGGCTCAGTGGAATAAGCACTTCCCTGGCAAGCGCAAGGGCCTCAGTTCAATTCCTGGTTCCACCAAAATAATGAAAAATAATAAAATAAATAAATAAAATAAAACAAAACAAGACAGAAGTGCTGGCTAAATAGCTCAGTTGGGGTTCGATCTGGGCTTGAGGGCCAGCCCCCAGAGCGTGCTGAGACAGCAAATGAGACTGGGTGTGGTGGCCTGGGCCTATAATCTCAGCTCTTGGGAGTCTGTAAACAGACAGATTACTACAAATCCAATCTAGTAGGGAGACCCTGAATACCCTGTAGACCCTTCCCTAAAAAAAATACAAGAAAAGAGAGAGAGAGAGAGAGAGAGAGAGAGAGAGAGAGAGAGAGATGCTGTTTAGCACATGGCAGTCCAAGAATGTCAGGCCCTGGCATGGTGATGCATTTCTGTAATCCCAGCTGAGGCAGGAAGGAGGAAAGTCGCTGTGCTTCAAGACCAGCTTGAGCTACAAAGTTTGTTCAGGGCCAGCCTGGACCACATAGCAAAACCCTGTCTCAAAAAGAAAAAAAAAAAAAAAGAACGCCTCAAAGGAAGTAACCTTGAAACCGATACCAGGGCTAATGAGTCATGGATGTGCTATGATACTATCTGCGAAAAAATCCCAGCATATTTGCATCATCTTCCCCTAATTTTAAACACATACAAAAGTACATAGAGTTATTTTACTAACCCTATGTGTCCATTACTGTTCTATTTCCAGCCTACTCACCAGCATCATCTTCTTATTGGATTATTTTAAAACAAATTAATGGCAGGCCAGATAGTTTAGCAGACTAATAGTGCCTGCTCAAGGAAGCACAGGGGACAGGGTTCCATCCTTGGGCCTGCTGTGCCAGCCCCACCCTTGGGGTGTACTGAGACCATGACATGGTGGCACCGTGCTTAGGAGGCTGCAGAACAGGAGGATCATTACAAGTCTGATCTGTATAGTGATACCCTGTAGACCCTGTACTAAATACATTCAAAAAAAAATAAATAAATAAAGCAAATTAAGACATCGTAATTTCATCCAAAGATATGCAATATTATTTCTTTTCTTTCTGTTTGAGACAGAGTCTCGCTATGTAGTCCAGGCTGGCCTTGAGCTGACTTTATAGCCCAGGCTAGTCTCCAACTCTTTTTTTTTTTTTCTGTATTTAGGACAGAATCTCCAGATTGTCCAGAATCTCCAGACTTGTAGTGATTCTCTTTTCAGCCTCCCAAGTGCTGGGATTACAGGCTCACCACCAAGCCTCTCTCTTTTTTTTCTTGGTGGAACCAGGGATTGAACTCAGGCACTTGCGCTTGCCGGGGAAATGCTTAATCCACAGAGCCATCTCCCCGGCTCCCTAGTATGCCTCTCTAAAGCTAAGAATATTTTCCTTGAACTGCTACAATATCATTATCACATAATAAAAAGTATAAATAACTCTTTAAAACAATCTTATTGGCTAGGGAAATAGGGGGACAGTCTAAGCACCTGCTGGCAAGCATAAGGACCAGGGTGCAATGCCCGGTACTGCATGTGGTGCAAGCCCTAGAATCCCACAGCACCATGCTGCCCACCAAAACGAAACTGGGCATGGTGGTGCATGCCAGGAACCACAACACTGGGCAGGCTGAGACAGGAGGATCACTGGGAGTCTGATTTTACTGGGTTTTTTTTTTTGGTGGAACCAGGGATCAAACTCAGGCCCTTGCACTTGCCAGGGAAGCCCTTATTCCACTGAGCCATCTCCCCGGCCCTGATTGAATTGTTTTTTAGGGGCAGTTTACTTTTTGTTTTTGGTGCTGAGGACTGAACATAAGGCTTCCAGCTTGCTAGGCAAGCATTCTACTGCTGAGCCAAATCCCCAGCCCCAATCACTACAACTCTGAGCTGGGTAGCAATATCATTAGCAATTAATTAATTAAAATTTTAAATAAGGAGCTGGGGAGACAGCTCAGTGGAATAAGTGCTTCCTTGGCAGGCACAAGGGTCTGAGTTCAATCCCCAGTTCTGCTAAAAAAGAAAAAAAAAAGTAAAATTTTAAATAAAGTTAAAATTAATTAAAATTTTAAATAAACTAAAATAATCTTATATTTACTAGCATTCAACTTTCACATATTGCCTCCCATGTAGTTAGTCTTTAATGTCCAGGGGTTCCACATTCACAGATTCAGCTATCAAATGGTCCAAAATGTTAGGGGGAAGCTGGCTGTGATAGTGCATGCCTGTAATCCCAGCACTCCGGAGGCTGAGGCACGAGGATTGTTGTGAGTTCAAGACCAGTCTGGACTACAAAATGAGCTCAAAGTCACCCTGAACTGCATAACTACATAGTGAGACCCTGTCTCAAAAAGACCAAAAAAAGGGGGCTGGGGATATAGCTTAGTAGCATAAGCACCTGTCTGGCAAGTGCAAGGTCCTTGGTTCGATCCCTGGTATCACTGAAAAAAAAAAAAAAAAAGACCAAAAAAGAAAAAAAACGTTATGGGAATAATTGTACCTCCATTGAAAATGTAGACCTACACTTCCATTGTAGTATGTATCCTAAGTAATCCACTGATAATTTTGAAGCATATAGAGAATATGTGTAGTTTATAAGAAAATGATATGCCTTTTTATACAAAACAATTGAGCAGCGAAGCATTTGGTGTGTTTGAGGTATTCTAGAACTAATCTCCTGTGGATGCAAAGATATATAACTATATTCTTTGCTATTTGGCTTATGAAAGTCAGTATTTCAATAAAGATATGAATGTTATCAGGGTTTAGAATGATGAAGATAGCTCAGGAATGGTTTCCAAATGAGCTACCATTTGATTCTTCCTAGATTAGCAAAGGTAAGATCTGATAAAATACAAGGTCTGATCATCCTGGTAAGGATGTAGGTTAACAGGAAATTTTACATACCTCGGGTAAGAATGTGGGTTGATACATTCATTTCAGAAAAGTTAAACACTATTTTGTAAACTTGACTTTCCACATATTCTAAGACTGAGGAATTCCTCTTAGCTGGATACCATGCCACACACCTGTAACTGTAGCACTCAGAAAGCTGAGGCAGGAAATTTTCTGTGAGTTTGAGACTACCCTGGGCTACATAGTGAGTGCAAAATCAGCCTGGATTACATAGGGACATCCTGTCTTCAATACAAAAAGAAAGAAAGCAGAGAGAAAAAAGGAGAGAGAGAGAGGGAAAAAAAAAGAATTCCACTTTCAGGTTTTAATTCTAGAGAATTCGGGTCCAGCCTCTGCTACAAAGTGAGCTCAAGGCCAGCCTCCCCTGCACAGTGAGACACTGTCTCAAAAAGACACAAAAAATAAGACAACAAAAAAAATAAACCCTTCCCCAAACCCCTAAGCAACCAAAAAAGTCCAGAAACAGAAGAATCAATCTATAAATCATGATAAATCACACAATGAAACTATGTATCAGTGGGAATCAATGTGTAAACTACAACTACAGGTAATATACTTAAGTCTTAGAAACCAACCATGAACATACAGTATCCTCAACTACATGAGTATGGGGAGATGAGCGGGGAGAACGTAGTCCCCAGCGTGTGGCTCCAGATGGGCCTGGCTGCGTGCTGACTCTCCTCACACGCCCGGTGGCAGCCTTTGCCAGGGAGGCTGTTCTTCACAGCCTCTTCGTTTGCACTGCGGGGCCAGGCACGAAAGTTAAAACAAAATGAAGATTTTTTTCTGAATCACATAAAACGGTGTTTGTTGTGGATCACTGCCCGTACATGGCAGAATCATGCAGGCAGCACGTCGAGTTCGATATGCTGGTGAAGAACAGGACCCAAGGCATCATCCCTTTGGCCCCCATCTCTAAATCATTGTGGACTTGCTCAGTAGAATCTTCCATGGAGTACTGTAGAATAATGTATGATATATTCCCTTTCAAAAAGTTGGTGAATTTCATTGTGAGTGACTCTGGAGCACATGTTTTAAATTCTTGGGCTCAGGAAGACCAGAATTTCCAGGAGCAATAGAACAGTTGGCTGTTGGGTCTGCAACAGAAGAGTGAAGAATCTGTGATGGAAAGCTGAAGGATCCAATCTGCAGGCTGGAGAGTATGTGCTGGAAGCCAGGAGATAAAGTCCAAGCTGACTGCGAAGACTGAAGTTTGTCTGCGGAAGTGAAATGCTGAATTCTTCCTCAGCCCCTTATATCCCTTTCTGTGCTGAGTTACTCTGGGACGGGGCCCTCATAGCCCAGAGTGTGGAACCGCCAGGCAATGCAGCCAAATTGACACAATGTAGGGACCACTGTTATATAGTGGTTGATAAATATGCCAAAAGATTCAATGGGGCAGAATAGTCTTCAATAAGAGAGATAGAAATAACTGGATAGCTGCCTATAAAATGGCACCTCTTCTTAGCACCAAAATATTAGCTATGTATCAGACAAAGGAATCATAGAGAAGTTGGATTTCAACAAAAACCTTCTGATTCAGAAATCATAGCAGAAAAAACAAAAATAAATCCCACAAAATAGGAAAAAATATTTGCAAACCTTATACCTGTTAGTGCAAGTCCAGTATCCAAAATGTATGAACTCAACAATAAATAGGTAAAATCCAAAAAAAAATTACTCATTTTTAACTCATACATGAAAATTGTAGATATTAGTGGGATCCATGTGATATTTTGATACATGTATACAGTCTGTGATGTTTAAGTTAAACAAAAACATTTATTCCTTTCTTTATGATGAAAAATATTAAAAATCTTTAAATTCTAAAAAAAAAACAAACAAACAAAAAAAAAAACTACATCACTTTATAAAGCACCAAAGAAAATGAAACAAGGACCGGCAAGATAGCTCAGCAGACTAAGTGCCTGCTTAGGCAAGTGCAGGGACCAGGATTCGATCCCCTGTGCCACATGCTGTGCTGACCCCAGCACTGGGCATGCTGAGCCAGCCACTGAAACCAGGCATGGTAGAGAATGCCTGTAATCCCAAGTCAGAGCTGCATAGTGAGATCCTGTACTATAAACTCACTAAAAAAATTAAAATATTTAGAAAAGAAAATGAGGGGCTGGGGAGATGGCTCAGTGGAATAATTACTTCCCTGACAAGCACAAGGGCCTGAGTTCAATCCCCAGTTCCTCCAAAAAAAAAAAAAAGAAAATGAAACAATACAGAGTGTGTATATATGTATCTATAAACTTTTTTTAAAAAAGAAACATGGAATTGGTGAGATAGCTCAGGGGTCTAAAGTGCCTGCTTAGGCAAGCTTAGGCAAGTGCGGGAACCACGAAAAGTTTGATCCCTAGAACTACAGGCCACACCAGCTCCACCCCCAGGGTAGGCTAAGCAGGCCACAAAAAAAAAGGACAGAGAAACACAAAAACTTCAAGGTTACAGAAAATAAAAATATATATAAATAGTTGAGTAGGGGCCAGGGAGATAGCTCAATAAAATAAGCGCTTCCCTGGCAAGCACAAGGGCCTGAGTTCAATCCCCAGTTAGGCAAAAAAAAAAAAAAAAGTTGAGTAAAATTGATAATGTTCTAGCTCTCCTTAAGTTTCAGTGGTATGTTTGTAACTGCTTATTTAATTTATTTATTTACTTATTTATTTCTTTTTTTAAAGACAGGGTCTCTCTGCAGCTCAGGCTGGTCTCAAACTCACAAAGATCCTGCCTCAGGCTCTTGAGTCCTGGGATTACCAGCATGTGCCACCACACCAGGCCTGGCTGCTTACTGTAACACTTCAAAGACTGATATAAATTATGTAGTTTTTTTGTATGTATCAAACTGTAAGACAAAACAGCCAGGACAGGACATAGCTGTGTAGGTGTTGCATCCATCACTCACAGCCTTCTGCTGGCTGCTTATAGGATGGTACTCAGCATCCTCAAGCTGTTGTTTGCTATGTAGTGGCTGTCGAAAGGTGAACAGATTCCCATAAGTGAGAAAGGAAACACTCACCCAAACTGGAAACTCCCCAAAGCACATCTAATAATTATGCTCCAGAAGCTAGATTCTGTCCACCAGGTACATGTCTGTAATCCCAGCACTCAAGGCTGAGGCAGGTGGATGGCTGTGAATTCAAGAACAACCTGAGCTATAAAGTAAGCTCAATTCCAGGGGCTGGGGAGATGGCTTAGTAGAATAAATGCTTCCCTGGCGAGTGCAAAGGTCTGAGTTCAATCCCTGGTTCTGAAAAAAAAAAAAAAAAATGGAATCAATTCCAGCATCACATGCTCTAGACCCAACCACCTTCAAAGTGTGCCACCTGTGACCACGTGCGGAGACATCTAGGTACAAGCCATAGCAGACAAGGAAAGTCCATAGTTGCTGTCCTCACAGTGAGGCCTCACAGTGAGCTAACTGAATAGTGAGACCTTGTCTCAAAAAAAAAAAAAAAAAAGGAAACAAAGTTAAAGACAAGAAAGAAAAAAGCAACTCCCACATTTGTGCCCCCCTTTTGTCATGTGGTTATCCTACTACAGAGCTCTTCCTATGTGCTAAGGAACTGCTCTACCACTGAGCCTCACCCTAACCCTGTAATGCAATTTCATATTGCTATAGGCAGCTGAATTAGATATAAATATTATAGGCAATCCATGTTTTGAAAATCTGTAACATATGCATTGTCATATGTTACCCTGTTTATGTCATTTGTTCTCTCTGTTTTTGCTCCTATTTTTCACTCTTTAAGTTAAAATACAAATAAATAAATTCAAAAAAAGAAAAAGAAAAAACAAATTAAACATAAAGTTACCAGAATAAGAAAAAAGAAATATTATAGGTAGTCAGACAGGGCCAGGGCCTCAAGGAGACAAGACGGAAGACAAAGTGACTTTACAACTTGGAAGAGACAGACATTCCTATATGGGCTACATCTCAAGACCAAGACAAAAGAAGAAACAGCTACATATTTCCCTAGGGATGGGCATGAAGGATTGATATTCTACACAGGCATCAATCACCTTGAAAGAGCCCAAATGAGTCACTAGCTCAACCCCCAAAAGGCCCACATGCTACTTGACTCACTTCCCCATTTGGTACTAGATTTAATCAATTTTACCTGAGCAATGGTGCTTGTAATCCCATTGGTTGACCATAGTTTTGTCCCACTTCATTACCATCTAAGCGAGTTCCCATGTCTTCTCCACCACCTTAGACCCAACTCATCACGTGGTTTTACTCCATAAAAGTCCCTGGAAGAGATAGCTTTCAGGGAAAAACTGCTTGGAGGTCTTCCTCTCGGAGACCTCGGAGGTCTCTTTCTCTCTGACAGGAACTTTCTTTCCCCTAATAAATATGTTCTGTTCATAACCTCTATTTGTTCCTAAAATTTGTTCTTCAGTTTTAGAGAACACAAACTCATCCCAGGTACCTTTTAGTTTGGGAGATCAGTTTTCCTCCCTGTGTCATTTGGAGGTTCCCTGTATCAATATGGTTTAGGGAAAAAAAAATGTTAATCATGAATCTAAAGTGAAGAGTGCTCCTGATTTTACTAATCTTTCACTGAAATAAAGTGCTGGTGGCACATTCCTCTAATCCTAGCACTGGGATCCCGAGACAGGAGAATCAGAGTTCAAGGTCAGTCTTGACTTTAAAGTGAGTTCAAGGCCAGCCTGAACTACATAGCGAGATCATGTCTCAAAAAAACAAAACAAATAACCAAAGAAAGAAAGATTTTTCTCCATGCCTATCATCACACTGCCTAAAAGCTGCTAAAGATCATGCTTTGGGTTTGAGTAGCACCCATCACTCTGACATGGACATACACACATTTTCATTCTACATTTTCTACACTGTAGAATATCAGTGTCTGACCTCACTTGGCCTCATATGAGAAAAGTTACAAATTTCATCAGTCTTTCTGGAGCAGTTTTAGGCATAATGGTAGCTTTTACCATCTGCAAATGAGTGAACCGAGTGTCTGGAATTGAGTTTCAGGGATGAACATCTAAAATATACAGAGATTCTTTTTCCTTAATAAGGAATATTCACAACATATGATCTTAGCTGTGTGCTAAAGACAGTGTTTGTGCTGGAGTCAAAAATGTTGGACTGTCTTAGAGAACAATAATAAAGCTTTGAAAGATGAATTTGTTTTAAAAAAAAATTTCTAATGATTAGTTTTAGGCATTGTCATAGTGACTTTTCTCATTGCTGAGACAAAAATACCCAAAGTTAAAGGACAAAAGGTTTATTTAGACTCACAGTGTGTAAAGGTTTCAGTTTATAATCAATTGGCTCTGAAGCAGGGTGGCAGGGCACACAGGCATCACAGAGGAGAAATAGTTCATGGCAGGCAGAAAGCAGCATAAGCAGCAAGCAACAACAGCAGCCCTCTTTCTGTTCCTTATAGTCTATTTAGGCTAGCTGCCCGTAGGGCACATAGCATTCACGCACAAGTTGGAGCACCCTGAATCCTAGCATTGCACCATGAATCAATTCCAGGGGCCAGGGAGATGGCTCAGTGGAATAAGTGCTTCCCTGGCAAGCACAAGGGTCTGAGTTCAATCCCTGGTTCTGAAAAAACAAACAAACAAAAAACCAGAATCAATTCCAGCATCACATGCTCTAGATCCAAAACCACCTTCAAAATGTGCCACTTGTGACCACGTGAGGCTCCAGGGAGACATCTAGGTACAAGCCATAACAGACAAGGAAAGTCCATAGTTGCTGTCCTCACAATGAAAGCGACTGGCAAACAACATAGAAAATACGATCAATTATATAAGATGACATCCTTGTATTTTTTTTTTTTAACTTTTTTATCTATGTTTTTGAACAGGTTCCCACTATGCAGCTCAGACTCTTGTAATGATCCTGTTTTCAGCCTCCCCAGACCTGGGATTACATGTGTTACCACGCGCAGACCCAGTCTGGTTTCTATTGTTAACTGAATAGTTCATTGCATGAATCAGATATTTGCTATATCTTTATGTTCTTCAGATTAGACACAGGGCTGGGGCTGGGGAAATGGTTCAGCAGAATAAGCACTTCCCTGGCAAGCACAAGGGCAAGAGTTCAAACCCCGGTTCTGCCAAAAATCAATAAATAAAATAAACTGCCCAGATTAGATACAGGGTCAATGAGATAATTTTTGGGGGGCTGGGAAGATGGCTCAGTAGAATAAGTGCTTCCTTGATAAACGCAAGGGCCTGAGTTCAATCTCCGGTTCTGCCAAAAAAAAAAAAAAAAGTCTTGCAAATTAAGAAACAATTTTAATAAAGCAACTAAGGAAGGCTGTGTATATGTTATATGAGCATGTATTCACACACACATATAGGTAAAATGTATTCTTGTATATTTAATACAGGTCATGCTATGTAATTCAGTCTCAGTGATCTTATCTCAGCCTCCCTAGTTCTGGGATTACAGGTATGAGCCACCCCACCTGGTTCCAGGCCAGATCAGTACTCCTGGAGTTCCATGGCCGGCAAGGCATGCAGTACAGGGGATCAAACCCGGGATCTTGCGCTTGCCAGACAGGCGCTTATGCCACCAAGATATCTTTCCCAGCCTGGAAAATGTATTTTTGAAACACTGCTAAAGTCTGGCAATGTGTTTATAAAAATAGTTTTGTTAAAATTATTTTCTGTTAGATTGAGTCATTTTTTAAAAATTGTGACCATAGTTAAAGAATGGCACATTCTACAGAGCATGACGTACATGTGTTGTTTTCTCATGGGAGGGTCTGGTTCCTCTTTGGGACTACTTTTTTTGTAGCTGTCAGTATTTCCCTTTACAGACCATTAGGCATCATAATGATGCTGCATTCATCCAGCTATTTATTCACTCACTTTGCTCAGTGCTGTGGCCATGGTGACGGAACAACCACTTACGGTCTTCCACTTTATAGAACCTTCTATCTAGTGCTGGATAATGGAACAATTACAAAATGGAATTCAGAATTATAAAAATATGAGTAAAAACTAGGTGCACAGTACTAAAAATTTATAATGGGGAATAGGACTAGAAAGCCTTATGTAGACAGAATCTTAGAAGATTTCCCTAATAGTGTGATATTAGATATGAAGAAGGCCTGGAGAACCAGGCACAATGGCACAGTCCTGTAACCCCAGCACTTGGGAGCCTGAGGCAGGAGGATCGTTGCAAGTTCAAGGCCAGTCTGGGCTACAAAGTGAGCTCAAGACCAGCCTGAACTGCACAATGAGACCCTGTCTCAAAAAGACAAAGAAAAAAAAAGAAAAGAAAAGAGATAGGGGCTGGGCAGATGGCTCAGTGGAATAAGCGCTTCCTTGGAAGCATAAGGACCTGAGTTCAATCCCTGGTTCCACCAAAATAAATAAATAAATAGATAGATAGATAGATAGATAGATAGATAGATAGATAGATAGATAGATGATAGATAGATATAGATCATTAATTATCTTTTTTAAAAAATTTTTTTCATGTTCTAATATATTTAATTAAACAGAGATCCCTGTAACATGTCATTAGAGACCATTGCACCCACTGCTCTGTTTGGCTGCCAGCCTCTTATCTCTCTCTTCAGCAATGGTGAGGCGGATTCCTTTTCCTCGTGGAAGAGAAATCCACGGCTTGCTGCCTTTGCCGATGATGAAGATGTTGGAGAGCCGCGTGGCAAAGCTGTTGCCGTTGGCGTCTTTCACATGAACCACATCAAAAGAACCAGGATGCTTCTCTGTTGGTGATCACTCCAATTCTTCCCAGGTTAGCACCTCCGGTCACCATACACAGGTTACCAGTGTCAAACTTGATGAAATCGGTGATCTTGCCAGATGACAAATCGATCTGGATGGTGTCGTTGACCTTGATGAGGGGGTCAGGGTAGCGAATGGTGCCAGCATCATGGGTGACCAGGTGAGGAATCCCTTTTGTGCCCACAAAGATCTTCCTCACTTTGCACAACCTGTACTTGGCTTCCTCAGGTGGAATCCGATGAACAGCAAAGCAATCCGTCTTGTCAATGCTGATGACATCCATAAAGCCAGCAGGATAGGTTATATCAGTTTGGACTTTGCCGTCAATCTTAATGAAGCGCTGCATGCAAATCTTCTTTACTTCATCTCCTGTCAGAGCATCCTTGAGTCTGCTCCATAGGAAGACGATGAGAGCAGACATTCTCTCAGCTTATGGGGACCAGTGGATGGACGAGGAGCAAGCACAATGGTCAATGTATCCAGCATCCAGTGCTTTGGAGCTGCTGCTCGCTTCAGATGCTTCTTGGGACCACGAGCCATGGCTGAGCTCTAGTCAACGTCACCGTCCTCACTCCGAGACGCGTGGTTCCTAGCGTGGCACCCAGGTTCTTCCGCCCATTAATTATCTTTTTAATAAACCTCTCTAAAAAACTAATTTGAGGTGATTGGTTTATTTTGATAGAGGGAATAACTGGAAATTGAACCCAGGGCCTTCATACTGAGCTACAGCCCCAGTCCTTTTCTACCTTTAATTTTGAGATATAGTCTCACTAAATCACTCAGTTGCACAGGCTGGGTTAAACTGTCAATCTTCCTACTTCAGCCTCCCACAGCACTGAGATTATAGGCATGCACCAACATGCCTGGGAGTTGCTTCCTTTCCTACTAAGAACACTGGTTGATAGTTTTTGAAATTAAGTAGCTCTCTACCCTCTTTTTGTGAACAATCTCAAGCATATTGAAAAAGTTTGAAAAGTGTAGGGGGCCGAGGAGATGGCTCAGTAGAATAAGTACTTCCCTGGCAAGCGCAAGAGTCTGAGTTCAATCCCTGGTTCCGCCAAAAAAAAAAAAAAAAAGTTTAAAATAGTAAAATTAATACCTTTATATCTTCGAACTAGATTCATTAATTATCAATGTTCTTTTTTTTTTTTTTTTTTTTTTTTTTTTGGTGGAACCAGGGATTGAAGTCAGGCCCTTATGCTTGCCAGGGAAGTGCTTATGTACTGAGCCACCTCCCCAGCCCTGAAGGCCCTGATATATTTACTTCACATGCTCCTAGCTATCCAAAAGACAATTGCCAGGGGGCCAGGGAGATGGCTCAGTAGAATAAGTGTTTTCCTGGCAAGTGCAAGGGCCTGAGTTCAATCTCTGGTTCCACAAAAAAATAAAATAAAAAAAAGACAATTGCCAACATATAAGACAAAAAATAATTCCAAAATATCTTCACAGCTTTTCGCCATCTTCCGCTCTGACTGACTTCTGTCGCCATGAAGGTCGAGCTGTGCAGCTTCAGCGGATACAAGATCTACCCGGGACACGGGAGGCGTTACGCCAGGACGGACGGGAAGGTGTTCCAGTTTCTGAATGCAAAATGCGAGTCTGCCTTCCTTTCCAAGAGAAATCCTCGGCAAATAAACTGGACTGTCCTTTACAG
>PVKA01049872.1:0-13020 GCA_004027165.1 Ctenomys sociabilis | reverse complement strand
GGAAACCCATTACATTTGCAGTTTCAGTTTTAGGTGATGAAACTTGAAATGCCACGAAAAGCGGACAATAGGGATTCTCATAATTATGTAGCACTTAATATGCAATCTGAGACTGGGGATATGGCTCAGTAGAGCAGTGCCTGCATGGTAATCTTGAGGTCCTGGGTTTCATTCTCAGTACATGCCTCGCCACCCCCCCACCCCCCCCACCCCCACAAAAATCAAATTCAAGTGGCTAACTTGGTGGGTTGTAAATTTAGTCTAGTTATTCATGTGCAAATGTGGATATTTACATACAAATAAGAGTTTCTGCTTAAGTACATGTGAAAGTGCTATAGGAAAAATATAGTGAAAACATATGGACGCACATTTTTGTCCATACATCACTAAAGAGTTGAATTGTACTCATTTGAGAAAATGAGAGAAGTTAAGGTCACAAGGTTTTGGGGAACAACTTTATCACTGGAATACACATTGTTAGGTTGAAGGGAATAACATTTACTTAGGTAATTTTCAGAATGTTTATGAAAACAACATGATCAAACTCATGATAAAAGATGAAGGAAAGGAAGTTTAAGGGCAGTGCTAGAAAGCCACATCACAATGTTGCTGCTACTCTGATTGTGAGATGGTTAAAAAACAATGGGGTGCTTAGTTGAGGAAGGAGTATTTAGACACGTTTCTGTCAGCAAGGACTTTGCTCAGCACCTGCCCTGTAATCAGGAAGCTATTAACAAGCCCTAAAGTGAGTACAGTGCCCTTCTGTTCTGGTAGATGGACTGGAAAAACAGAAAGGATATACCCAAGATAGATATTTCTGGGAAGGGCAGTCAGAAAATATGTCAACTTTAAAGAGAGAAGTTCCAACAGGTTCAGTGTTAGCACACTCATTAAAGGACTTGGATGGACTCAGCACGCAGGCCCGCTGTATGTGTGGGGCCTTCAGAACTCACCGGATTCTACTACAACCAGTGCCCAGGCCCCAAGCATGTGGGACCTTGCGTGCACTCACTGGAACATCCTCCATCAGACAGGCCTGGTGTTGAACCCTATAGTAGAACTCCCTGTGCAGAAGCAAGGGGTGAGACCCATCCAACTACTCCAGGTGCAAAATATCTTGCCAGAGGGGCACAGTGGGGCCCCTTCCATGGGCTGCAGCAGGAAGTGGAGCACAGCAGCCAGACCCAAGCCAAGCCCACCTGTAATTGGTAGATCCAGACCTGGTAGGCTGAGATACTTTGCTAGACCCAGATTTATGAGAGAATCCTCTCTCATTCTCTCTTGATTGAGAGGGGGCAGCAGCTGACAGGGGTGAACTAATCTGCCTGAAAGACTAGAGATATAAAAGGAGAGGTGATCCAACAGAACTTAGGGGAACTAATTTAAGTATAAATTCCCAGTCTAATATCTGCTTAGCTAAACAGTCATAATGTACGTTCTTAGGGTCTAAAAGGCAAACCCATTAAATACAAAAGTTTGTCAACTGTTACATCTCACTACACATTATTAGTGTTGCAATTATAGTTTTGTAAATACAAAACTATATTTACAAAATATAGTTTTACATTTATAAAATATATAGTTTTGTATTTACAAAACTATAATTGCCTTAACCATTTAATCTCTTTTGGGTAATAATATTGGTATATTCTTAGGTAATAACTGCACCAAAGCTCTTCACCAAAGGTCAGAAGACAGCACTATATAAAATGACAAAGACAAGGAGCAAAATGCAGTCTCAGGCCCCAAGCTCAGCCAGAACAAAAGCAGTATACACCAGCTTGGAAGAAATTGGATATCACATACCTGAAATCTCTGAAATAATACCATCTGAAGTAAAGAAACAACTGCAGAAAGGTATAGAGGAATTATATAAGAAATAATCTCTGAAGTAAAAAAAGAAATGATAGCTATAATGAAAGAATTACTAAGTGTTTCTTAAAAAGATGCTGATAAAAAAAATAGAGGAGATTAGAAAAATGATGAAATCCTTGAATGAGCAATATAGGAAAGAAACTAAATGCATGAAGCAGATTTGAAGAGATATACAGGAAATCTTGCTCCTGGATAGGAAGAACCAACATTGTGAATACAGCCATACCCCCAAAACTGTTATACAGATTTAATGTAATCCCTATCAAAATACCATTAACATACCTCACAGACCTAGAGAAATCACTCCTAAAATTTAATTGGAACCAGAAAAAAGCTAGAACAGCAAAGGCAATCCTGGGTAACAAAGGCAAGACAGGAGACATTATAGTTCCTGATTTGAAATTATACTACAAAGCTACTGTGATAAAATCAGCATGGTGTTGGCAAAACAATAGACCTGAGGGGGTCCAAACATTAAAAAAGAAACACTACATCTTCTGGAAGAGAAAGTAGGAGGAAAAATTGAAGACATAGGGTAGGTAAAGAATTCATGAACAAAAATCAAACTGCATGGGAAATACCTAAAAGAATTAACAACTGGGATCAACTCTTCTTGAGAAGTTTTTGCACATCAAAAGAAATTACCAACAGACTAAAAAGACAACCCACAAATTGGGAAAAAATCTTAACCAACAAGCACTCAGACAAAGGTCTTCTATCTAGAATTTATAAAGAACTAAAAAAAATTAGGGCCCCAAAATTTAAAGACCCAATCCAGAAATGGGCATCTGAGATGAACACACACTTCTTAGAGGACAAAATTAGAGAAGTGAATAAATATATGAAAAAATGCTTCATATCACTAACCATCCATGAAATGTAAATTAAAACAACAGTGAGATACCATCTCACTCCACAAAGAATGGCTATCATAAACAAATCATCCAATATCAAATGTTAGAGAGGCTGTAGGGAAAAAAAGCACCCTTCTCCACTGCTGGTGGGAATGTAGACTGGTGCAAGCATTATGGAAATCAGTGTGGAGACTCCTCAAAAAACTAGGACTAGAAATTCCATTGAATCCAGCTATCCCCCTTCTGGGAATTTTCCCAGAGGAACTTAAAACGTTGTATCATAGTGATATATGTGTAACTATGTTTATAGCAGCACAATTTGTGATAGCCAAATCTTGGAAACAACCAAGATGCCCGTCATATGAAGAATGGTTGAAAAAGATGTGGTGTTTTTATACAATGGAATATTACTCAGCTATAAAGAAAAATAAACTTGAAGCGTTCATATATAAGTGGGTACAACCTGAAGATATATTCACAAGTAAAATAAACCAGACCTACATGTGTAAATATCACATTGTCTCCCTAATGTAAGAACTCAAAAGAAAAAATAAAAATTGAAAAGTATAACACAGTCAAACAGAAAGTGAGAACTTAGGAGAAGTTAGGAAATATAGCAGGGACAAAACCATACATTTATATAAACAAGATGATTAAGGCAATGGTCCTAAATATCTCCATCAGGTTTTTGCAAATAGAAGTTAATGGGTAGAATTCTCACCCTAACTAACTCTATATGCTAATATCTGTGAACTAAGCAATTACACTGAGGATACAAATGTGTAATACTAAAACCATGCTTGAAATGCATGTCATTTTGGTCTTCTAAATGTGTACTGCTTCTAATGTCATATCAATCATTGCTATATTCTTTTTAAAGTAAATGTAATAAGAAAGGTGATAAGAGAAAAGAAAAAAAAGTCATGGGATTGTCCTGCTACACTGCTGTATATAATTTGATTTCTAAATTTCTGTGTAAAAATGTTTAATTGTTTTTTCACATTCTATAGGGCTTTAAATTTTAGAATATCCATGTTTGTTGTAAAATACCACTTCCATGGTATGTCTAAGGCATTTGATATTCAGACAGATAGTGATGTTAAGCTCAACTGCCCTTGTTATAGGGTAACAATATCATTAAGTTTCTCTTCTGGATGTTTAATAACTAAAGTTTGCAGACCAAATTTAGTGAAATAGAAGGGCTACAATGATAGCCAATATTTTGGCCCTAGCCCTTCAACATCAGTGAGGATTCAGGACAAACCTGTGCTGTGACATCCTGTTAGTCAGTGATGTCTCAAATTTTCTAATCAAGGAGGGCTGGAGAGACAGTTCAGTGGTATAAAGTGTCTGCTTTAGGTAAGCTTAGGCAAATTACAGGGACTGCAGTTTGATCCCCAGAATCACATGCTGTGCCAGCAGAGCCCCCAGAGTGGGCTGAGCTGGCCAGAAAAAAACAAAAATTTTCTGGTCAAGGAGATTATGGGGCCACAGAGGAAAGTGATCAATGATGTATAGTGTGCCTAAGGACTTGAGCCTTTTACAACTCAGTATATTAATATGCCTTTACTTTTATACCTCATGGTTACCTAGAGAGAAAACATTCTCTCAGGCTTTCACAGAGAGTAAATTGGACAAGCAATGGTCATGACTGATCCAGAAACCATACACTGACAAAAGATCTGCAAGTTGCAGTGGTTTCAGGATAAATCCTGAGGGGATTTGACTGACCTTGTCATATGCAAAAGTTACATATTTAGTTATATAGGTCTTGTTTTAACCATCTAGCAGAAAAGTATAACCATGAGGTATAAAAGTAAAGGCATATTAATATGCTGAGCATAAAAGGCTCAAGTCAACAATTTCTGACAATTGCCAGTTCTGCTGATAACCCACTACTATTATGGACTATGGGACTATATGGGGTTATTTTGCTGAATTCAAGTACCTACAATCTTTAGACTGGCTTCAAGTATGTAAAGGTCCTTTAAAGACTTCTCCAGATACTGCTTCTCTAACTGCAATGCAGCACCCATCTCTGACAAAACAAAACAAAAAGGGGCATGAAAATAAAGGACCTTTTGTACTGAAAAATAAATATATGTATATACTAGATAGCTAGGATCAATATACAGATACTTTCTCTTACTTCAATGAGAAGAAAGGTTTGTATTAATATTGTTTAGGTATGATATCATGTCTACATCTTGTCCTCTGAGTAACTACTATGAAGACAACAATATGCAATGTATTAATTATTATAACTGTCCTACTAACCTGTTTTGAGACTGTTTCATTATTATTTTTTCTTTTTCCTCATTGAAATGAATAAAAGATAAAAAAGAATTTAAAAAAATAAAGCAGGTGGATGGTTACAGATCTTTGAAGGGTGGCATTCAAATATCTTCCTTCTCCCACTATCCACCTGTTTTTATGAACTCATTTTACCAAACTAAGAACTTTCCAGTAATGAGTCAAATAGTTGGTGACTATTATCTGCAAGGCCATTGCTGCATTAAAGATGAAATGACAACAGGAAGACAGAGTTGGTGGTACTGAAGCTGATTCATTCTCTTCAGTGCTTAGAAGTAGAAGTCACCATGGAAACTCTCCCCCAACATTTATCATTTATCTAATTTTGGTGCTGGATATCAAATCTAAGAACTCAAGTATGCTCTGCCTGAGAGCTACTTTCTCAATCTTACTCTTTGAATGTTTCATTGCATCAATCTTTACTGATATTTCTGACCCTAAATTGGAAAGCAGTTTGAAGGTCCTTGGAATGGGGGGAGGAAAATAGTAAGTGACTTTAGTTCAAACTGACTCACTCATGTTTGAAAAAACTCAGCCAGTTCAACTCATATAGAAAAATGCCACCTTCTCTCAAACATGTATTAGTAAAATGTATGGTATTTTTGAATATTTTATTCATTCATAAAATATTTACTCAGTATCTATTTGTGCAGGGCAATGTGTATACAGTGGCAAAGAAAACAGAGCTCATCCTATGCATAAGAATCATGCACTTAGGTAGGAGAGAAAAGTACTAAAATCCACAGTAATCCATGTTGCACTGGGATTTCAAAGAAAGACAGACCAAACCAGCTGATGTTTGAAGTTGCCATTCAGCACTGCTATGGCTTAAAGTTCTGGAAGAAGGTGCAGAGAGGCTTGAACTCATAAAGAAATGGAAAGGCAAATAATTCTATGTGTAGAGGAGAGAAAACAGAAGAAAAGCAGAGCCACAATAAAGAGCAAAACCACATAGCTAAGAAAGAAAGAAGAGCTAGTTGTTAGAGCTTCTGTCAGCATATCTCTTACCGGAAGTCCTTTTCCCACTGAGGTAGCCCAAAAGAGTTTCTTGTCACTTGCCATCAAAAGGATTCTTCTTCATATAAACTTCTAGCTGTCACAAAGGTAGTCTAAAGACTTTCCTACAATGCTCTGATGCAAACAGTGGCATCACAGTGCTGACCTGAGTAGGACAAGGACAGCGACATCCCCAAAGCTTCCACAGACATAGACAAAACAGGAAGGAGAAAAGAGGAAACCGGCAGCGCTAAACAAAGGGCTCCTCTGGGCCACTGCTGGCTCCAACCCTTCACACAAATTCCAGATCACACAGATTTAGAGCCTGCTGTGTACTTTATTTATGGTCACTATAAAACATTACATAGATCTCATTCTATGCTGTGAGTTTGGTTAGCTGCAACAAGTTATCGTCTTGCTTTTTGAAAGCTCCAAGTTAAAGAACCTTCAGAGATCCTGGACCAACAGGTTCTGGAGAGTGACAGCAAGAATGGAAGAGCCCAAGGGGCACAATCAGGGAAGCAGCAGAGTCTGTCTGAGGTTTCTATCTACTTGGCTATTCTGCAAGTTATCTTGTCACCACTGTAGATGCAATTAAACACATTTAATTACAAGGAATTTTAATAAAGTGCTTCTCTGCCAATACAGAGAATTTGAATACATCAGCACAAAGCTGTTTGCTTAAGCCTGATCATTACTTGCAAACTACGCGTTCGCACTGCTAAAATACAGTTATAGGATGGGAGATGATTTGAAACAGATCTTAGGCTTTCAAAAGCACAGAGAAAGCAAATTTTGGCTTCTGAATAAACACTGACATATATACCTTATTTTCAACTAAGAATTTCACAGCCTGCATATCTGTGGTAATTTAGAAAATAACATAGCTGAATGCACAAAAAAATTGCTAGAAAGTCAGTTAAGGGGAATCTTAAAAATCATATAGCAAACTCAAAGCAAAATAACCCAGTGAATTGTCAAACTAGCTTTTCTAATTTTTATAATCTAAAGATTCATGTCTAATCAGCTTCTTCCTATGTAAACTGTGGGACCCATAGCCTGCGACAGAGATACAGAGAGGTATTTATTCACAAGTGTCACAGGTGCTTAACAGTAATACCAAGCCCTTCCTGGAGGTATTTTCAAAGCACTGCCACAGTGAACTCCTCTGACATTCTAGGACAGACATTCAAATGAAAAAGACGGAAATGGCCTGCGTCCCAAACAAAGTGAAAATGAACTGCCAAAAATTCAGGCACACAGAGGAATGTGATCGATGATGTATATATAGTGTGCCTGAGGAGAGTCACCTGGAGAGAAAACATCCTCTCAGGCTTTCATAGAGAGCAAATTGGTCAAGCAATGGCCATGACTCATCCACATGGCTGACAATGACAAAAGATCTACAAATTGTGGTACAGGTTTACAGGATAAACCCTGAGAGTATTTGACTGACTTTATCAGATACAAAAGTTACATTTCTTGTTATATAGGTTTTGCTTTATCTTGGTCTTAACCATCCAGCAGAAAAATATAAAAATGAGGTATATAAAGTAAAGCCATATTAATATACTAAGCTGTAAAGGGCTCAAGTCAACAACTTCTTCGGATAACCCACTACTATTATGGACTGCTGGACTGTGTTGGATTGTTTTGCTGAATTCATACACCTATAGTATTTAGATGCCAATGGAATACCCATCTCTGACAGGACTAAACAAAAAAAAAGGTGGCTAGAAAGGAAGGACTATTTTGTATTTGTATATACAGAATAGTTAGTATAGATATACAGTTGCATTCACTTAACTCAATGAGAAGAAAGATTTGTACTAATAGTGTTTGGCCAGGACATCTGTCTGCTTCTTGTACTATGGATAACCACTAAGAAGATAAAAATGTACAATGTATGAATTATTGAAACTGTCCTATTCATCAGCTTTGAAACTATCTCATTGCTAAATGTTTCTCAATAAAAAAATTTAAAAAAATTCAGGCACAGTAGGCCCCCTTATCTGGGTTAGCTTTTGTAATAAAATTTAAAAACTAAAACATTATATGTAAGTGAAAACATGCCGATAGCTCATCTAGTCATCCATAGATCTATAATAGTGACAAAGAAAGGAAAGACTGAAGCTAATAATAAAATGAGAAGATCTATGAAAAATTAAAAAAAAAAAAGGCAAGGATGCAACTTCCTGCTCTGTTTTCCACACATGGAGTAAGATACGGCAAACTTTTCTAGGGATGCCACCTGACTTAAGATGGCTAGCCATTCTGGTTTGCTGGGCATTGCACATTTCTGGGGACTTTCAGTGCTGAAATGTGAAAATCCTGAGCAAATTTTACTATTCACCAAAATACAATAGCACAATCAGAAACATGTGATGCGGATTATAAGATAGCCCAGCATTGTTTCCTTCCTGTCAAAATGGCATTCCTTATATTGTTAAAGCTTTAGATTTTTATGTATTTGGTACAGGGTCTCACTATGCAGCTTGGACTCATAGTGATCCTCCTGTTTTCAGCCTCCCCAGTGCTGGGATTATAGGTGTGTTCTACTGTGTCCAGTCTCAGTGGCCGGCTCAGCATGCCCGGGGGTGGACCAGTGTCACATGGTGCCAGGGATCAAACTCTGTCCCTGTGCTTGCCTAAGTAGGCGGTTAGTCTACTGAGCTATTTGACTGGCCATAAGCTTCTGATTTTATAAAAAAGATGTAGGTCTTAGAGGTTAAAGTAAAGCTGCACAATATTTCATGGTTCTAATGTTATCAGATAGTTTTCATCTTAATATGATAAATAGGAAAAACAATTAGAGTTTTTACCACTAATTGGTGGCAATAACACAAAGGCACAGAATACCTGGGCTTTTTGTTTTCATTTGTTAAGACAGGCTCTCTCTTTGTAGTTCAGGCTGGTCTTGAATTCACTTATATATCTCAGGATGTCATGAACTTGCCACAATCTTCCTTCCTCAGCCTCCAAAGTTCTGGGACTACACATGTGCACCACCATGCTTGGCTATAGTCATTTTGATTCTAGTTCTTATTTTTGACATTCATTATAAACCTAACATGATTTTCTCCCCCATGTCCTTCTGCCCTATCTATTCTTATCCTTTAAAGACTATAACAACATCTCCCAGTATTATAGTCTGAAGAAAATGCACCCAGTATTTGATGTAGTCAGTTACATCACTGCACTGGTGGAACTGCTATGAACTCTCAAAACAAGCTAAGTTTATGCATTCCCTGTACTTGCCTAAGTAGGTGGTTAGTCCACTGAATGAGAAAGACGTACTTCTCTTTGCACTGACAAAAACTGGATCCCACATGAGGTTGTTTCCTGAAGAAATACTGTATATAGAACCTACTGTTTCTTTTTAATTTGTTTCCTTTATGCTACCAGTTTCTCTTAGTTCACTGAAAAGAAAGGCTTATGCTATTATCTTTTTTGTTTGTTTGTTTTTATAACTCAAACACAAGGGCCTGAGTTCAATCCCTGGTTCTATAAAATAAATAAATAAATAAATAAATAAATAAGAGTATGATACAGAGTGTATTATGTTGTTCTCTATTTTATTATGTTTTCATAGAAAAAGTGTATTTTATATTTTCTTGATTAATAGCTACATGTTTTGCATTAAAATAAAAATAAAGGGGGCTGCTAAGATAGCTCAGCAGACTAAGCACCTGTTTAGGTAAGTGCAGGAGCCGGGGTTCCATCCCTAGTATTGCATGCTGTGCTGATAATGGGCCTCCAGCCCTGAATATACTGAGCTGGTAACTGAGTCCAGGTATGGTGGTACATGCCTGGTCCCAGCACTGGGGAGGCTGAAAACAGGAGGATCACTAGACATCCAAGCTGCTTAGGGAGACCCTGTACCTAATCCACATGCATTAGTGTTAGGAATTGAACAACAGATATCCAGGGACTCTATAATAATGAATGCACCCATATAAAGAGCACTAGAAATAAATGGGGGAGCCCACATGATTCTAAATAATTTAAATAAAATGAGAAAGGGCAGTGGAAAATTACTACTGTGTAATGAATATGACCAAAGATAGTGGGCACTATCATTCCTTCATTCCCTTCAGTGCTCTTATGCTTGATAGAATAAATCGGAGTCTATCTAGCCTTGGAAAATAAAGCAGGATAGAAGAGAACTGTGCCTGTGTAACATTAGAGGTTTGGAAGACTGCTGAGGAGATGAGTTCCCTTCTTGCAGTGAGAGCGATCAATGTCATTTTACACACACACAAAGCCATTACACAGCTCAAAGAGCCACAGGGTTAGTTTTTGGTAACATAAACCAGCTTGTAACTAAGGAGGATTAAAGGATTACATTTCACTTATATATTCAACTGTCTGTCTATCTGCTTTTCTTGCCGTGAATTACACAGCTCTCATTACCATAGTGCTGGGGCAATTTGAACTTGGCCTTCTTAAAATGTACTTCTCAAATTCTCTGGGAAAAAACGGCATCAGTACATGCATGGGAGAAGTTGGATGAAATTTAAAAATGAGGTACATTCATGTATCCTGGTAAAACCAAAGTAGCCTGGTCATATAACAATGTATGAGATGGGCTTGTGGGCTCTATCCCACAGGCTTTTATGTCTCTATCCTGCTAGCCTTTGCTTCCAGCTTATCTTTCTATGGCAGATTAGAAGTGGCCATAAATTCTTTGACATTGAGATGGAGGTTTATGACCTCTCTCATTGAACTTAGGGAGCCTCTATAGCTATTATAATGAGTAGAATATTGGGAAAATGAAGTGCTGATATCTAAGAACAGGTCTTAAGAGACCTGAATGCTTGTTCTTAGAGCCTTGGGAATCACGCTATAAGAAGCCCTGTGGGAAAGATCCCCATGGAAAGAGCCTGGGCACGTGAGAAAGAGGGAGAAGCTAACTTCAGCCTAGCAGCCATCCCTCCTGAGGCCCTCGGTCAGTTGCCAGCTGCATACTACCATATGACCACTGTACAAAGTCACTATGTTGTACAGTGATTTATGCCACAGTAATAGATGACCGTAACTCACCCTAGAGTAAGAATGGCAGCTTCTTTCATCTAGCTAAATCAGACCGGCTTTTACAAAGCTTGATTGGAAAACATTTATTTGCATATTGTCAATGTTGATTCAAAAGCAGAGTTGAGTAGTTCTTCCTTGAAGACACTATGGCACACAAAACCTAAAATATTTACTATCTGGCCCTATACTAATCTCCGTCTTAGCCTCTGCTGTCACCCTAGAAAGACTTACATATGGAACTTGTGATTCTCTGTCCACAGGAATATATAAGAGCCAACCTACAACCTATCGCCATTCACCATGTAGAGTTTCACTAGACCAGGAGACAGAGATCATAGGGTGACTTTGGCCAAGGTGCATAACCTTTGGAAAGCCAGTTCAACTCTCTCAATCTCAGGTCCCTTGTTAGTAAAAGGAGGAGACTGGACTGGATCCGTCTTTCCCTCTAAGTGTTCCATGAAACATGAGACACATAGGAAAAATAGATATTTGGCCACACTGCATGTCCTATCCTTTGGAAACATGCAAGCACAGAAACACAGTAACAAAAGTAGAATACATTTGTTTACATAAGTATTTTCTCAAACATGCTCGGTATGAGGGCTCTCTCCCCATACCACTTGTTATCACATTGAACCCACATTGTAAAGAATACATGCTAGAAGGTACTATCTTAAGTACTCTTTAAGGCCCTTATTGCTCTGAAAGTCCATGAATCTAGGATTCATTCTCTTGCCCACAGAAAGTCAATCTTTTTTTCAGTGCTCATTTAGACCTTCCTTTCAAAAAAAAAAACTGCTGCCTGTAATTTTTATGAGATTTCACCAATGAAATCTGCTGACTTTTCAGACTGGAGATGCAGTGGCCAATTATCCAAGTGGCAGATTCTCCTAAAGGAACTAAAATGACATAGTCAACTCCAATCTTGAGATGACAATTACAATTATAGTCATGGAGTAAGGCAACAAATGCAGACACATTTTTAAATTGCTCCTGGCTTTCATAATCTGAAGATTTCTTCATGTGTGCCAAAATAAGAGGGTACAGCGCCTTCCTAGCATCACAAATGCTACTCGTGCAATATCAACTGTTTAGAAAATGTTAAGTGCAAAGTAACCTTACTTATTCAGACTGCTTGTTTAAAATGCCAGGCTATTTGGTCAGCTACAAGAAACAAAAACGTGTCTATCCTGCTACGATAATGACAGGGCTAGGCTGTCTTGAAGTGTATGTGGCTGTTTGGGATTCCTACCTGGGACAAGTCCTAAGGGAACTCACAGTATTACTCATATTTAAGTATACATGTTTTTCTGTTTTTTTTTTTTTTTAAGTTTCAGCTATTTCAGATGTTACAAGTCATACTAAATGTATAGGCATTCAGTGGTCAGTCCGCTTGGCGAGCTAAAGTAACTCAGTTTTAGTGTGATGCAAACTTCTGGAGCTTCCTCCAGAAATTACTAGACTAAATGTTAACAGACCCATTTTCATTAAAAAAAAAAAAAAAGGCATTTTTTCCAATATAACTCCTGTACTACTTCTACTTCCATTTAGATCGCTATCTTGCAGAACATAAAACTGATATAAGATTGGAGTAAAAATGGGACACAACAGGGTAGTTCCTGGCTTTTGGTAACTGGGCAGTAAAGATTATCTTCCTTTAACTGTGAAGCATCACAGGCTCAGGGGCTGCGAAATATATTGCTTTACATTCATTCAGTGCTCTGATCAAACCTTCTATTTCATTAGCAGGGAATGTGGCATTTAAGTTCTTAACATAAGACTCCAAGCTCTAAAATATCCAAATTATCTGCATGGTAGATGGATGTGTGTGTGTGTGTGTGTGTGTGTGTGTGTGTGTGTGTGTGTGTGTGTGTGTGTGTGTGTGTGTGTGTGTGTTTGCAATGGTGGTTAGGGTTGGAAGCAGAAAATTGGCTTTTGAGACAGGCAG
>PVKA01049871.1:0-13021 GCA_004027165.1 Ctenomys sociabilis | reverse complement strand
CTGGTTATTAGTTCTTAATATATAAGTGGTGTATTCATGGTTTGAGCTATTTTATAGCTTTATCTTCTCACAGATAAACAGAAAATAAAATATTAAGTTGAAGGATTATGAAATTACAAGTTGAATCAATGTGTATCCACACATCAATTTTTAACATACAATATAATTTATAAAGAATAAAAGTTTAAGAGCCATAAAATAACAATGAAATCAAAGTATTATTTTCCTTAAATACATTTACTTGCTACAATGTACCAGTTAGTTGATACTTTTTTACTTCTCTTAAAATCTGTACATTTTGGAAAGAAAATGTGTTTACCTTGATGGATGGACAAAGTTATAAAACAAGGTGATTTGTATTTTGAATCAAGACAATTACAATTGTACAAACCAATTTTGGACTTTTTAATAAAAGATGTCATTTACTAGAAACCCAACCTAATTAAGTGCTTTCTATTTTAATAAGATCTTGTTACTACCCTAATGTTAGAACACAAGAAAAATGTATTAATGTTATTCCAACCAAGTCAACAAGTCTAACAGACTCAAAAAGAACCATCTACTTCAATGTAAACAATGTACATTAGGAAGTCTGACAAAAATCAGTTGTAGAAAGCCTTCTGATAGTGAACTATGTATATTCTGAAATCCTGATTTAATTATGCAAATACAAGAGTAATTTTAGGCTTAAAAGAAATTTCAGTTTTTGACAGTTCAAGTAAGAAATAGCTGTTCCATTACTGAAGCATAACCACATATATACTTTACTAGTTTTCTGTATCAATTCTAAAAACTTACTTGAAACCTAATGGTTTATTTATTTCAAGAGGTAAATAATTGTGGAGTATCAGTCTAAAAAGATGATAAATTAGATTGTACATTCTTTTTTTTTTTTTTTTTGTATTTTAATACAGGGTCTGACTACACAGATGTGTCTCATAGTGATCCTTCTGTTTTCAGCCTTCCAAATGCTAGAATTACAGGCACAGGCTACCACACATAGTCTCAATCCCTGTCTCAATATGCTCCAGGGGGGTAGGGACAGCATGGCACACTGGAGATCAAATCCCGGTTCCTGGGCTTGCCTAAGCAGGCACTTCAATCCGCTGACCCATCTGGCCGGCCCTTAGATTGTACATTCGTGATCCTAAATTCCATTAATTGGTTAAATCTCTTTGGATATAATCACTCCAATCATCCCTAATGTTTATTGACTAAACATCCATAATGAAGTTATGAACAGAAAGCCCTCACAGTCAAAATAACTTTCCCCAGACATCAACATTACCCAGAACATATGCTCAGAGTACAGTATCTGTTTTAAAGTGTAAAGTAGCCAATTTTTCCACATTCTAAATAAATTACATTTTTAAAATTAGAACAAATTACTATGAGGAAAATTTGTGCTTTCTAGAATTCTTTTGAGTAAGATATTTTTCTTCTTCACATGTGCTTTAAACAGCTTAATAAATTCCAACATGGTGACAAGAAACCATATACTGCACCTGTGCTTTCTATCTTAATTAATGCAATGAGTACAGGCCTGCTCACTTTAATTTGTAAAGGAAATGATGATATAATGCTTTTTAACTTAAGGTATTAATTACCTAAATAAGTAGAATTAGCTTAATGTTTCAGTAGACTCTGCTGAGACACAACCATCAAATAAAAATTTTAGGGACCTTTTATGGCATATTTAAAAATAAGAAAGCAAAATACTCATTCTATCTTAGGTAGCTAAAATGGATTAAATTATGTTGGAAAAAAGAGAGAAATTATTAGAACACTTACAGACAGTATAATTTTTTATCTTTAACTACTATAAAATAAATTAAATCCAATTTGGTTGCCTAGTGACTATTAACATTATTTTCTAATTGTATATAAATGCTTATTTTGAAGCAGGCTACTTTCTAATCAAAGACAATGACTGTCTTAAATGCCTCAGTAGCCTGATGGTCAAAACCTTATAAAAATTTTATATAGACCTAGACAATCACATGATACAACTGTGCACACACCACACCATCTGTTGGATATGACTGCCAGCACAATTTCGTGAGCTGGCGAAGTACTGAAACAGTCAAGAATCCTGCAAGTATTTCAAAGTGCAGGCTTCTCATTAATTTTAATTTCCTGTTGGCTCTACAAGGAATGAGTGAGTCGTGAAAGCACAATGTGCCACATATACTCAAGTTCATGCCACATGGACACCTGTAATCATAAACCTTTATCCAGGGCTATCCACTGGAACATTTGAGATTTTATGTGTTTATTTCTTCTTTAAGCTAGAAGAAATAAATCTGAAAAATCTGTGGTTATCTTTTCATACTTTGTTAATATTCTTGCAAACATCTGGAAATACTTGACAATAATCATTTGATTAATGCAGAGCTAATCGATGACAATATGCTTAAATACTTCACTCAACTCAAGTGGTTTCCTCAGTCTCCTGAACTAAGAACTGAAAAGAACAAGCAATTCTTCGACCAAGTACACTACAGGGGAATTTTTAGCTAACATCTCTTTAAAAAGCAAAGACATTGTCTGTATTTAAACAGATCAAGCAGAAGACAGCATACTGCTAGTGGATAAAACACTGGCCAAGAGTGCTGGCTTACATGCTCTCCTGGATTTTTTGAGTGCTGTCCATACTGATACATTTTTACAGGCTCCCATAGTGCATCACTGTCTCCAGTTTCTTTTTTTATTTTTATTTTTCCATTTTCTTTATTTATCTCTTCACAATTACTGATACTAGAGAAAACTGAAAAGACCCTGAGGAGGAAGTGTTTCTCCAGAACAAATGAAGATGCTTAAAAGGTCCCATGGTGGTTTCAGCAGCAGGGTGGGTACTTTGGGTTTACTGTTTATCACCTTTTGCAGAAATGACTTTCTGCTATTGTTATTCTAATAAATATACTGGCTTGCCAATCCAAGAATCAGAGGCAGTACTGCAGAAAAGACTAGTAGAGGACTGACAAGCTTATACCCTGAGATTTGTTTTCCTCTGCAACAATTATTGAAACATTTGCTCCACTGCTGCTCTAGAGGATTTTTATATTTCTTACCTCAAAAACAATGTGAATTAAATATTCAAGAAACAAGAAATGCTAACGTAAAATTCAGTTTGAACCAAAACCTGAAATAATTGAATTACCTAGTTTCTCCTATATTAATAATGACTGTCAATCCAGTTTCCTTTATGCTAAAAAAAAAAAAAAAATTGGATCTAATATCATTGTTTAACAGATGGCTTTTTAAGATTTTGTTCTTATTCCAAAATCTTTACATTACTCAAAATATATCTACTTAACTATGATACCGTAAGTTTTATAAAACAAGATCTACATGTGCTCTATTTAACACTAAACAATCTGGATGCTAAAGCTGTTTGGAAATAATTCTAACAAAAAAATGAAACAGACTAGTGCTATAATAAATAGATTTGCCTTTTCCATTTGCTTGAAGAAATCTACATAGTCCCATGTTAAAACTTTTTTAGTACAGCTAAAATAATTAAGTCAACTAATCCAAATATATTTTACCTGTCCTTATTGAATATTATAACCTCAAAATTAGTGATATCATAAAATCTATAATCACATCACATCCAGGAACATAATATGAAACAATGATTCACAGAAAACCTAAAAGAAAAATCCTAAAGATTTAAAAGGTAATATATATATATATATATATATATATATATATATATATATATATATATATAAATTGTACTGTATATTGGCTTAAAGTTAAAAGAATGCTTCCTAGTCTGCACATCTGTCTAGCAGGTGCCACTCTGAATAAGCTTTGTCCTTTAGGAATTTCCTCTGAATACTCTAAAAGTCATGTTCACTCTCATTTTTTTCCCCTTGAGACCAATTTTCCTCAAAGTAGAAGGATAAACACGCTATGTCCTAAAAATACAGTCAAATCAACTTCAACTTGTTTCAAGCAATTTCTGTTAAACAAACATAGGAATCACAAAAACTCTTTGCAATAGTCTTCAAATACATCTTAAAGAGTGGAGATAAATACATAAACCTTTATGTGCTTTACACTTCGATGAGTCCCAAATTTTAACATTCTATGTCTAGAGGGGGGGAATGGATAAGAACAGATTTTCCTTATCATTAATAATTGCTGTCTTAATTAGAAATCTACTTTTGCTATTAGCCCATTTCTTTACTTTTTAAGCAAAGTATTATACCACATCACTTTTACACTGTGCCCACTTAAACCTCGTCTCTAATTATTCTTTGTGCTCACCCCAACTTTTTTATGGTACCAGGGATCAAACCGAAGACATTTGCACAAAGATAATTCCCTACCCTTATTATGTTTTTAGTTAGAGACAGTCTCCCTAATTTACTGGATTGCTCAGCCTGGGTTCGAACTTGAAATCCTGTTACACCAGTGCATCTGGCTCTTTTTGCTCCTCTTGCATACTCTGCTCCTCTTTCGCCACATTTGCGCTCAGCAATTCTTTACTCATATCCTGGCAGTCTTCCCTTTGCTCATCTCTTATTTATTCTCATTTACATTCCCCTCAGTGGCTATTACAAACATTTTCCATTTTCTCAAAGTGATGAGAGGGGTGAGTAGTTCCAGTTGACAGGAGTTAACAAATGCTAGAAGGGAAAACTATTCTAGTTGCTTCTCAACTCTCTGATCAAGCCTTCTTGTCTTGTATAAGCCACAAAATAAAATATCTGTAAAAACTGAATCAAATTGTATGACCTATAAGTCTCTTTCCTACTGTGAGGCATTTTGTCTCTCTTTTTTTTTTTTTTTTAAACTTTACCTTTGATCACTTAGTTCCTCACTTTAACCAGAACAGTATTTACTCTTTAATCTACTAAATCAACTATTTCTGTCATTTCTTTTTTTTTCCTTTGGTATTGGGGAGTAAAGTTAGGACTTTGTACTGAGCTGTATTCCTCTTTTTAAAAGTTTTAATTCTGAGCCATGGTCTCATTAAGGTGCCCAGACTGGGCTTCAACTTGCAATTTTCTTGCCTTAATCTCCAGAATGCTGGGATTATAGGCATTGGCCACCATGCCCAGTGTGAATACTCTTTTCTAATGTCTCCTATAAGCATTCTTACTATTTCCTATTTTACTACAACCCAGCCCCTCATGCCCAATTTCCTCTCTGCCTTGGTCAGTTTTCTGTTGCTAGGACAAAATACCAGACCTACACAACTTAGGGGGAAGGGCTTATTCTGGCTCATGGTTTCAGAGGTTTCAGTCTATGATCAGCTGGTTCTAAGGCAGAAACATCATGGTAGCAGGACATGGAAGGGGACAGCTGCTCACTTTATGGCAATGGAAAAGCAAACAGAGGGAAAGAGACTAAGAGAAAGGTTCCCCAGGTCATGCCTACCTGGGCTTTACCTAGAAATGGGCTTTGCTAATATCCCAGGTGCCTCAAGCCAATCAAATTGACAGTCAAGATTAAACATTACATTTTACCTCCACTCTTCTATCAAGAAATTATACATGCTCTCCTTAATAGGTATCAAGATACTTTTTATCAGTCATTCTCTAACTTCTCACTCTATATGAAATAAAAACTCATCAGACTTTGCAATTTTCTAATATCTCACCTAAATCTAGTATCTGACCCAAATTATGTTTTCGCTTTATTTCCCATGCTGCTCAAAATTAATACTATACACTTGAAGATCTCTACTTCACTTCAATAAACATACCTTTTGTTTTCCCAGTGAAGGCATGCTTTTATGAGCCTGCCTTTCTGTTGGATAGCACTCAGCAGCAGCATTCACCCTATTTTTATCATACTTCACAAAGACATGCACAAAAGAGCACTTCCATAACTATCTCAGAAAATGGCAGAATAAAATAAATGTGTTCAAAGTGAGAGAAAAGGGCCAGGGAAATAGCTTAGCAGCATAAGCACCTCCTGGCATGTACAAAGTCCTGAGGCAAAGTATTTGAGAGGAATGGCAGTATGTGTTTTACTACAATAAATTTTTAAAATGTAAATATTTTACTATATATTTTGATCACAACTTCTATGCTAATACTACATTTTTGTTTCTCCACTCATCTGCTGATGGACATTACACATGACTCTATCTTCTGTGGCAGAGTAGTACCCTATTGTGGGTAATATAGTACCACATTTTCTTTAATGGAATGTACTAATTTATCAATCTTTTCTCCTGTTATCTGTGCATCCAAAAGCCTCATTACCAAATCCCAAATCATGAAGCTTTATAGTAACTTACAGATAAGCATCATTCTGAATGTTTATAAATCAGATTCATTACTACTTCAACAGTCTTAGGCAGTATACCTGTAAATCTTACATACTTTTGAAGTTTGCAGCTCAAATGTTCCTAAATCAGGGACTTAATGTACTGTTTTTTTCTCCCCCAAATTTTATAGTTTTAGTTCTTACATTTCAATATTTGCTCTCTTCAGGAAATTTCTCTGTACAGAGAATGGTAAGGGCCAAACCTCATTTTTTTTCAAGTAAAAATTAGCTTCATCAGCTCAACTGGTCGAGAAAGGTGCTTTGGTTTGAATGTTGAATGGTGCCAAAAGCCCATGTTTTAAAGGATTGGTCCCAAGGATAGTGTACTGAAAGTGGTGGACATCTCAGTTTAGCTGGGGGAGTTTAACAGGTGGTTCAGAGGTCACTGAGGGTATGCTCATACAGGGTGCTGTGGAACCTGGGCCCCTTCTCTCTCATTTCCTGGCCAGAAGATGCTAAGCTATGTACTTCCTATTACTGCCATTCAGTACCTTCCCCTTGGGGCCTAAAAATGATGAGTGTGCCTGATCATAAACTGGGATCTCTCAAGCCATGAACCCAAGTAAACTTCCTCTTTATAAAGTAACTGCCTCTGTCATATTGTTAGAGAAGTGGAAACTAAACACAAGTCTCAGAAGCTTTGTCAAAAATACTGTGACCACAGACAAAAGGGTTTAGTGCTGACTATTTTATTTGTACTTGTATTTTTATTTAACTCTATTTCTATTCCACTAGTGTTTTTATGCCAGTACCACATTCTTTTACTACAGTTGCTTTGTAATACATTTTAAAATCAAGATATAAGAGACTTTCAATTTTTTTTTTCCTTTCCCCAGGTTGTTTTAACCTTGGGAGACCTGTAAGAATCCCATATGAATTTTAGCATAAACTTTTCTACTTTTGCACAAAGCACCATTAGGATTTTGATAGAAATTACAATGAAACTGTAGACTGTCTTGGGCAAGATTAATATCTTAATAATTTGAAGTACTTCAATTCATCAGTAGCTATCTTTCTATGTACTGATGACTTGTTTTTTTCAGCAACATATTACAATTAGTATACAAGTCTTTCGCCTTCTTAATTAAGACTATTCTGAGGTATTTCATTCTATCTGGACAGTGTGTATAGATTCTAAACTGAGGTCAAGGAGCCTTCAGCTTCCACTCTCACATGCTTGGGAGGCTGCTCTCACCACACAGAAACCTTAGGCTTGCCTAATGCGACTACACAGCCTGGCCAACACTCAGCACAGCTACCAGAAACATGAGCAAGAACTTCAGAAAGACTGCTGAACGGTTTCAGTGGGGCTGTCAGGCAATTGCAGTCACTTGAAAATCCCAGGTGACACCAGCAGAACCACTTAGCTGAATGTGACCAAACTACAGTATTATTGTCCAAAGTAGTGAACAAATACAATCGTTATTTTTAAAAAAAATTAAGTTTGTGGTGATAGCAAAGACTAACTGAAACAAGAATTAAATAATTTTATTTAGTATTTCTTAAATATAATAATTTATTCATTACTTGTAGTTCATTTATTTCAAACCATTTCCCAGAGGCCATTAAGATTTATTCCAACTGAGACAAGACAGTGTTCTTTAACACTAAACACTCTACATTATTCATCAGTTATGAATGATTTAAAGTTTGAATGTCAGCATCCTAAATAATTTAAAATTTTTAAAAAGCCAATACCTTACAATGGTATTTTACTAGAACTAAAAAAGAGATTTTGTTTTTATAATTTCTTACTTTGCTACTGAAAAGGGGTTAATAGATTTACAGTTAATGCTTTCAGACCAATTTGTAAAGCATACCATTGACATGTGCCAGCAATTAGTGATGAATTCGTAAAGGATAGATTCTTAACATTTTTTTATTATCTGACTATCAAAATTTAGAAGAAAGCACTTAAAGATATATTTTCAAAGCACTGAGCATCATGGTGTCTCAGCGATGTGGCTTAATATCAAAATTTGTAAAGATACACACATATCTAAAACATTAGTTATTAGTAATGCATTTATGAATACATTATAATATTTGGAAGAAAATCTTTTAGAATACTGTGCAAAAGTAACAAATTACCATTTAAAGATATTATTTAAACCAAACTGGTTTATGTAAGTTCTAGATATAGCTGCTTTCAGACAAATTCTTTAAAGGAAATAATAATAAGCAGGGCAAAAAAAAAAAAAAAAGAAATCAGGAGAAAATGTAACAAAATAGGCAATAAGGCACAGTGTTACACTGAAGATTGTATCTTATCTAGGACTGTTCTTTTAGACACACCAAGGAGAATAATATTTAAGTAGACACTAATTCAGTTAACTTTCAAAGTTGAAGCAAATTTCTCACTGTTTATATCATGAATATCTTTGGATCAGTTATTCTGGTAACAAATTTACTGCCAGATGTATTTTATAATGGTGTTATTACGTAACTCTTTTCAAATAGCTGTCATCTTAGTTTTAAGGAGTTCTAAAATACAAGCTATGATTTATTTAATCCTAAGCAATTATTTATGTTTATATTTCTGTGCAGATACATTTTTGTAACCAAACTGTATCTTACCAACCCATATATGGCTACATATTGAATATAAACAGTCTAAAATTTTAATACACAGTTCATGAACTATATCTCAAAGTGATGATAAAATACAAAAAGAGAAAACATAGATAGAATTAAAATGTACTTACAAAGTCAAAGTCTCCATCTTGAGGAACTTTCCAGTTATCAGGAAAAACATTTTTGGACATAGGGAAGGGCTCATGCACATTCTGATTACAGTTTTCATGACTGTTATTCTTGAAGTCTTGCTTATCAAAGTAGTCCATGAAAGATGGTCTTTGTACTTGTGGTGAAGTTGCGTTTCCTTAGGTAAACAAAGAACATAAGGTGAATATAAACTTGTATAGTTAAAGAAGTCTGATTTTTATTGAAGTTTTTTTTTTTATTGAGCCATATAATAAATTTGTACTGGAAGATTCAAGGTCAACAAGCCTATTCATGAAGAAAAAGTAAAATAAAAAAAAAATGTGTTAAAAAAAAGCACCCAAACCAAGTAAAAATTAAATCATTCATCAGGAAAAGATACAAAATATTCTTATACAAGTATTTTAGAGTTTTAGCGTGACCTCTATCATAACTGTATTAAAAATCATTTTCAGGTGCATTTGAAATTTGTCAAAGAAAATAAATTTGAAAACCCAAGTGCTTTTGGTGCTGTTTTTTACATTTAAATCTGCATTATTATTGTAACTACATACATTCACCCATAAGAAAGACTTACCCAGGTTCCTCTTATATTTATTTTATTGTTCTCTTATAGTTTCTCTAGTCGACTCCTTGCTCCATGGACCCTCATAGCTTTGCCTGTCATATTTATATCCTTGTCTCCCAAAGTTTTTTCTGAAACTTAGATCTTGCTTTTAAGTTTTAAATCCAACTTTCCAACTGCTTGCTAATGTTATTACTTAATCTGAGGTGAGTCTGGGTTACCAGTTAGTTTTCCAGTTCTAAACACAAAAGATCTTTCCCTTCAAACCTACAACTCCTCCTACGTGCTCCACCTCTGCGAAGGTGAACACTATTTACTCAATCCCCAAGGTAATAAAGTTAAGAATTAACTCAGACTCCTCTATTCTTGTATCAAACTGATCATTTCATGCTTTAAATTCTACTTCTCAAAAGAACTGCTTAAAACTAAACATTTTTTCTCTAGTGAATTGTCTTCATTTAGTTTCTAGTCTTTTTTTTTTGCTTATGCCTCCTAACTAGTCTCTTTGCTTCCATTATCCCAGTTTTGATTTTATACTGTTAACATAGAGATGTTTCTAATACAAACCAAGCCATGTCATCCTTTTGCTTAGGCTCCTTTCAATGGCTCATTTTATTTTTCATCTCACACAGTTGAAGTGGAAAATAATCTCAGAATTATATTTTTTTAATCTATTGGCTAAGATTTTGGTCAGTATTTCCCAGATTGGATTCATTACAGAGATGGGTCTCCAAATACATTTTCCAGAGACTGCCAGAAGCATTCCCCATTATGGTTCTTCAAATAGAGAGTAAACTAACTTCTTAAAAACTTCTTCATTGATGTATGGGAAATCAAAATCTCTCAACTTTATATTCATGTTCTACATACATTCCTTTCATATATTCATTCTTAAAATGTCAGAAGACAGAGAAAGTGATATCTACCTAGACTATGTTTTTCAGATGAAACAGCCCCAGTTTCTTTCATGTGACATGTTTTTCAGATTAGTCACCATCTTGTTTACCCTTCACCACCACATATGACTGATTAGATGATTGTTCAAACTATCATAAAATATATTCAAAAGGTTGAAAACAGTCATGAAGAGGTATGTGTACATCTATCCTCATCACAATATTATTCACAATAAGTAAACACTGAAGCTAGCTAATTACCCATCAACAGAATGGGTGGACAAAATGTGAGGAGGGAAATTCTAATACACACTACCAATATGGATGAACCCTGAGGGCATTATAGGAAATGAAATGCACCAATCACAGAGAGGCAGATACTGCATGATGCCATTTATACAGTACTTACAAGGTTGTCAAAAGGAAAGACAAAACTGAAATGGTGATTGCTAGGAGCCAGAGGAGAAGGATATGGGGAGTTAATGGTTAAGGGGTAGAGTTTTACAAAACAAAAGTGTTATGGAGATGGAGGGTGGTGATGGGTGCACATTATGTTTTTAGTATTTCTACAGTGCACACTTAAGCATGGATAATATGGTAAGTTATTCTTTCTTTATTATGATGAAATGTAGATAAAATTTAACCATTTCAGGCAGCAGCAAAGAGGAAGGCAGACTTTTTAGAGATGGAGGATGGGATGATGGGAAGATTATGTGTGTGTGTGTGTATGTGTGTGTGTGTGTATGTGTAAATATTATATATTTATACATATATAAGATGCTGTATATAAATATATATTTCCCAAGACAAATATAATTATTATGAATTACAAACATATAACAGTAAGCATTTAACCATTTTAAAGTATGTAGTGTTAAGTATTATTTACTGTCCAATCTTCATCAAAAATCAGTCTGTATCCACTAAACAACTCTCCATTTTCCTTCCTCCCAGTTCCTGAAATCTACCTTCTGTTTTATTCTGTTTCCATGAGTTTCACTAGTCTGGATCTCATATAAGTGGAATAATTATTATACCTGCGAATGTCTGTGTTTACTGAACCCAGGGCCTTAACATATATCTCCAGCCCTTTGTTTCATTTCTATTTCTTTTAAAGAAAGGTCTTGCTTGCTAAGCTACTAAGCTACCCATGCTGGGCTTGAATTTTTGATCCTCCTGCCTCAGTGTCCCAGACTGTGAGCATTTTTCCCCACTACAAGTGGTTTATTTTATTTAACATACTATCAGAATTTCCTTACTTTTCAAGGCTAAATAATACTCTGTTAAATGAATTATAACAGTTTTTGTCCATTCATGCTTTGTTTTGTTTCTTTTTTTGTACTAGGAATCAAACTCAGGACCTTTCACTTGCCAGGAAGGCGCTGTGTCACTGAGCTACATCCCCAGCCCTCCATTCATCTGTTCATGGATATTTGGGTTGCATCCATCTTTTAGCTATTTGAAATCATGGATATATAAATATTTCCTAGAAAAACTACTCATCATGTGTTTTTGACTATTAAGTGTTTCTCCATATATGCACAACTCCATATTTACAAGTGATCTAATTTTTAATGCATACATAGAAGCTAAAAATTGTGTCATGGTTTTGATGGGTAGTGATCAAGTGAATCATCATTATCCACTGTAAACGTGAATAATATAATTAAAGTAATATATATTTTTATTTTTTGGCCTGTGGATCATATCTTTCAAATGTGTTTGTTTTTGCTTTCCATTAAAGTGTAAGTCTCATAATATAGGAACACAAATCCTTTGCCTAAATGATTTCACAAATAGATAACTCTATTGATAAGTATTTCTATCTGCCCTGACGATTAATAGGTATCAAAGGGAGAAGTAGCTATGAAATATTAAGGTTTTTGTTATTATTTTTGAATTAGTGGAAGCTACTAGTATCTCATTACTAACAGCTTTATATTGGTGATAATATACTTGATAAATTATTGTAACTATTATAATTGTTAGCATAATCCTATGAAGTCAGGAAGAATCCAAAACTATTCAGAATATTTGTATACTAGTGCAAAAATAGAAAAATACTATATATAACTGTCTCTTTAAGGACTCAATTCTTTAATTATAGCTATTTAGGTCTTAGGTAGCTTGAAAATAAATGTGTTAAAATAGCTAGAACCCAAACTGTACCCCCTCAAAAAGGTACTGAGATATCTCACCAAACTTAGAATTGGGGGTAGTTCATTAATAAAGCACATGCCTAATATGTGGAAGGCCTTGGGTTTGCTCTCTAGTACCAAGAAAAGGAAGGAAGAGAGGGAAAGAATAGAATGGTATAAGGCAACAATAGATCTATTAAACCTTTAGAATTTAGAACACTCTCCTTCCACATACAAAACAAGTAATTCCTTAGGAACACGTATCAAGATAATGGCTAAAGCTGCTTACAGATTTCTGCCCAGAACAGACTCTACTGATACCCTAAAAATGAAAACACTCACATACATATGTAGATGCATGTACACTGTTATATTTTAATGATCAAGAAATATATGAAAGTAAAGATTTTGCA
>PVKA01049870.1:0-12994 GCA_004027165.1 Ctenomys sociabilis | reverse complement strand
ATTAAAATTAAGAAAAGCAACCAACAACAACAGTCACTGTTGAGTTATGAGCACACAATGTATGCACACTCAGAGAAATTAAGGGTGGTCTAGTGCAGTTGTCTTACCTGTCCTGATCCAAGTAAAATAATCACAAAGGTATGACCTTATTTGTATGGGAGAATTAATGTCACTGTAAGCTAAAAGAATATTATATGAATTAAAATTGTACAATATACCTACTAGGTGCTTAAAATAAAAGGTTACCTGATTTTATATTTGAATCAAGTATTCCTATGTCAGTTTATAATTTGGTTAATTGTCAACAATGGAACTATTCAGAACTACGTACAGTCTTATTGTCCATGAACCCAAAGTATGTCAATAATATCTAAAATTGCTGAGTTCACTAATCTTACGCTCAGCAATCTTATTTCTATAATTGATCTGTAAATTATTATTAATTTGGTTTTGATATTTTTTTCTATTGCTTACTTTCTTTCCCTAAGAATAAGAGACTGATTAAATTTTTGTTGGCTCCAAGATTGAAATATTTTTTCATGTTTGTCATCTCTTCAAATGGTCAGACATGGAGGGAGGGTAAGAAAAATTTTTGTTTGCTCTCCTGTGTTGAAATTCTGGGTATTCACACACAGAGTATTATGAACATTAATCAAATTTTTAATCTTTTATACATCAAATGTGTGTATTTATTTCATAACAACATGCATTAGGATGGCATTAGAGAAACAGCAATGAGGCACACAGTTTGACCTTTCTTATAGTTCTATAATATTTATGATATGTGGCACACACAGTCAAGAGCTATAAATACCTAGATGCCTGTAAGTCCAGGGTACAGGTCTAACAGAAGTTATGAGTCAATATATATCTTTTTCATGAATAATGACCTAGAATCTTGGATATGAAAGATATACTATCACTTTCCAAGCTTAGAAGGAAGAACAGTAAAGATGAGGAAAATAAAATGTAAAGACCTTCCCAGAAATTGGGTATTTAAGAATTCCAACTAAATGTTTCCATTTGCTAGATGCCTTGAGGTACACAGAAATAAAATTTCTTGAGGAAGTCATTGAAGCAGAATAGTCTGTGTAATGTAAAGGAGTTTTTAATCTATGTAAGGATAGAAAACATTAACGGTATTTGTTCTTGAAGTTTAATGTTCTTTCCAAACCACTTGAAGTTAAAGAAAAAGCAAGACTGTCAGCAGAAAACTATTACCATGCTCTCTCTCCCTTTCTCAGAGATGTGGAAATCTGTGTAGACCTATCTCTCCTATGTTTGAATTGGTACTGATTAAAAAATCAATATGATATAATGGATGCCACATAGTAAGTGACAGTAAGACAGGATCTGAAATTTAAAAGAAAAACTTTATAAAAACTAAGTAGAGTTTATATGAATAAAGGATACTAGATGAATAAGATAGCATTCAGAACCAGCAAAGGTTCAAAAATGAGAGGAGCAAATTTCTATATAGCAAGCATAGAAGTAAAGTACAATAACCACCTGGCTCACTGCAGCTAAATATTTATCTTCTCTGAGTCTACTTATTGGGATGTGTTGGATGCCTGTGGATAAAACAAGCTATCTGTAATTGAAACTTTTTGGGTTGCTTTAACCTAGTTATGTTGCAAAGTGTTTATATACTAAGATGTAGTTTGTTATGTAGCAAATTAAGATGTATGACAGTGTCAAACTACAGGTGTGTTTACTTAATTTAAGAGGTAGGATCACTGCGATAGCTCAGCAGACTAAAGTGCCTACTTGGGCCAGCTTTGCCAAGCTCAGGTACCACAGTTTGTTCCCTGGCACCACATGCTATGTCAGCCCCGCTCCCAGGGTTCAGAGCTGGCCAGAGTCCAGGTGTAGTGCCCCATACCTATAATCCCAGGGCCAGGGATGCTGAAAACAGGAGGGTCACTATGCGTCTGAGCTGCATAGTGCGACCCTGCAACCATCAAATACACTACAATAGTAATAATAATAATTTAAGAGATATATACAATTTTGTCATCTTTTTGGTAGTGTGTGAAGTATAGTCTCAGAAAGCATGACTAGAACAATCAAAAAATTCTCATGGAAGTTCAATAATGTGCCTTGTGTAGTTTGGATAAATTATGAAATTTTCATCTTTATCATAGTGAGAACATTCTAAGATTCTCTGATTTATAAATCTTGTATGGTGTTCCTTCTTCCCTTCTATTGATAAGAGCATTTTAACTTTACCACATTCATTTCCTGTTGCATTTTAAGACAATCTGTACTTCAAGTAAGAATTTGTAAGACATGGGTAAAATTTACTTTTCCTAAAGTGGCCTTACACAGATTTATCCAATTTTCCAACTAAAACATTTTAAAGTTTTAGTCAAATGTGATTTATGCAACAAGTAATTTAAATAATCTATAGAATGATTACATTATAAATAATTTGTTCTATTAGATTATATATACCTTATAATATTTTCATATTTTAATGCATTCATAATTTCATAAATATATACAATGGTTTGAGTACTTTGCTAAACTAGACAAAAGAGAGGCTTCTTAACAAATACGTTTAACAAATTATAGCATTCTAAACCTAGTTTGGCAAAGTAACTGCTTTCTGTCCATGTTATTAATGAGTCTCATATTGGTTATTTGAAATGATAAATGTCAAATCTGATAAAAAATCATTGTCTGATTACACAAAAATTTAAAAAGTATACAAAATATCTTGTAATAACTTTCTCAGTGCATGGCCTCTGTGATTTAGTCAATATATTTATTAAATATTTTTTATTATATTAATCATATGTGATGATAAAATGTTTTTACCTCAATATATTCTTTCCAGTATCCCTTTGAGGAGCTTATTGCTCTACAAACTACATTCACTAACTTTTGGCTTTAAGCATTAATATTGATAATTAAAATATTAAATCGATTTTCCTGTAAATGACTTCTAGACTCTTGCTCAGGCATTAAGAACATAATGAAAAGAATTTTACTTCGAGATGTCAATTATAGATTCTTTTCACAATTCTATATAGGTTATTAAAATATTCAAAATCACATTTAAATTGAAATTACTATGGAAGATATCATTAAAATGGTCAGCTCTCCTGGTAGTCAAGGTTTAATGGAAGAAAAATTAAGCTCAAAATTTAGATTTTGTTTCTATTTACAGTCCATCTTCACAGTAAAGACTTTAATTCTTTTGGCACACTCCAATTTCTTATTAAAGACAAAGGAAATGATCTCAATAATACACTTGAGATATATATATGTGTATATATATATATATACACAATTATTAGGATTTATGAATTAAATGCTGATGTGGAATATCAAATTCTATGCATTTTTGCAGAGTAAAATTATTTATATGGCACTCAAATGCAAAATAAAAATAATGATTCTCCTTTACACACTGCAGGTTCAATAATGGAAAATTATTATTATTACAGGCATTTATTCTATATAATAGCAAACTGTAGGACTTGGTGGCCAATTACTTAAGCGAATGTAATGTTTGTAGTATAATTTTGTAGTATAATGTTTATAGTATAATTTTGAAGATTAAATGAGACAATAAATAAATAGTTATCTGACATGATAAACATTTATATACGTTATGGTCAGAAAATCATAACATTTATCTTCAGACTTACTTATAATCTCATTTTTGAAAGTACAAATGTTACACAGCATATATCATTGTTGTTTAGCATCTTCTTTTGTGAGTGTGTGTGTGTGTGTGTGTGTGTGTGTGCTCTCTGACAAGCCCAAAAGATAATTTTATTTTTATATCTTCTTTTTTTGTATTTATAACAAGGTGTACAGGGTGTACACGATCTCCCTACATAGATTGGACTCTTAGTGACCCTCCTGTTTATGGCCTCGCAAGTGCTGGGATTACAGGCCCATGCTACCATGCTTAGTCTCAATCCATGCCCCAGCAGTGGCGCTGGCATGGCAGGCAGGGGGAACAAATTCCTGGACCCTGTATCTGCCTAAGCTGTCACTTTAATCCACTGAGCTACTTGGCCTCAAAAAATAATTTTAAACAGTAAAAATTTTAAAATGCCCTTTAAGCTTTTTATGAAGTTAGGTCTTTCAGTCTGTATTCTCTGTCAGTTTAATTTTGATAGCAACAGCTTCTTTTTTCAAAAGAGACAATCATTAATACCAGTCCAATATTTATGCCACTACTCATATGTATAAAATGTTTTTTAAAACATTCAAACTTGCAGAGAAATATTATTTTACTATGGGCTAGAAAACACATCCTTTATAAGAATAACAATACAAGCAGGTTAACATGAAAGGAATAAATTTAGGGTAAGGAAAAACGATATTTCCTTTTTAGAATAATTATATTCATATAAGTTCGCAAAAGCAATACAAGCGCTAAGTCATAAAAGAACCTTGAACAACCTGCAGTTAACTTTAATTATAGGGGGTTGGGGTGATCGCTCAGTGGAATAAGCACTTCCCTGGAAAGCTCAAGGGCCTGAGTTCAATACTCAGTTCCACCAAAAATAAAAATAAAATATAATCAAACTTTAATTATAATACTGAATGTAACGTGGCTATTACAGCTTATACCACAAACTCAAAAACTGACCAAACGCTGCATAGAGAAACCATGAAGAAAAATATTCTTCAAGCATGGGTTTCTGCTTGTTTCCTCACAATTCTAGCTGATTTTGTACAAGGTTCTCTGCCCACCAACTCCACATTCAGGTCAAATCTTAATCAACATTTTTCTTTCTTTCCCACACAACAGGAATTTTTATAACACTAGAAAAAAATTGAACAAAAATTGGCCATTGGAATCTGAAAGACCAGATATGAGTACTGAGTGAAGAATTTAATACAAGTTGTTCTGGAATTAATAGAGAAAATTAAGTCTATAAGATGAAACATATGACATAAAAGTATCAAAAATAAGCCGGAGCTTCTCCTCTCTGAGTCAAGCAATAACCAAGGATTTGAAAACCAAAGAATGATAAAATCACAAAGAAAAATATAGCTTTGTCAAGTTACTCTTCTCACTGTTCTTTATTTCTCATCTATCACATTAGGAAGAAGTCAGTAGAAAATTATAGGTAGATCTCAGTATCTTTTGCATAACATTGATTATGTCAGAGAAAAGGATGCAGCTTAATACAATAATTTCAAATATATATTTCCACACAAGTGTATTTAAGAACCTTAAAAATAAAAGCAATTCAATAGGCATCCAGGCCATTCTACCTCTGTGGGCCTATTGGGAAGGAGCTGTGGGATAGGAAGCCACCAGAAATAGCAGAACCCCTTACATACTTATGGACCCAGCAAAATCCCGACAGAGGCCCAGAGCTACGTAAGCATTTTTATTACTCAAAGGTAGCAGCAGGTAACTGGAGTGAGCTAATCTGACTGGAAGACTCTAGACGTGTAAAGGGAAGGTCCCCAGACAGAACTCAGGGAAACTAATTTAAATACAAATTCACCATTTAACATCTGCTTTATTATACAGCTATAATGTTTGCTCCCAAGGTCTAAAGCAAAAAAACCATTAATTACAAAATTTAACAATTTCTAAATTTCACTAGCTGTTATTATTATTACTGATTGTACTGCTGTAAATATGAAGCCATATCTGCCTTAACCACATGTTTTCCCTTGAGTATTAATATCAGAAGGTGCTTGGGTAATAACTTCACCAAAGCTTTGCACTGAAGAACAGAGGACAGTGCCAAATGAAAATCAAAATCACACTCACAATCAACAGAGGAGGCAAAATCTTGAGCCATGCACAAAGCAAGAATCTCTGAGACAGGAGACATACCATTAAAAATAGTCTCCAGAGAGAGTTTGACACATGAGATACAGGTGGCCGTTATCAATCTTTCACAAAAAGGTATCACAGAAATCAAAATAAAGTTATTCTGAAATAGAAATTTGCAAAAAGAAGGAGAAAAATTCATTCTAAGGCTCCAAATCCACCCAGAAAAACAACTATGAGACATTCAGCATAGAAGAAATTGGAAGCCACATACTTGAAATCACTGAAAGAAAAGAAAAACCTGCAGAAGAATACAAAGGAAATCAGACAGAGAAAATCTCCCAGGTTAAAAAAGATAAGAAATGATAACTACAATGAAAGAACTACTTATTCTAAAGAAGACACTGATAAAAAAGAGAGGAAAATAGAAAAACGATGGAAACCTTGATCGGGCAATGTGGGAAATTAATAGAATTCATGAAGAAGATTCAAATAGACATACAGGACATTAAAAAGCCAATCACAAGTTGCCCAAAAAACATTTGAGTGAAAGTGAAGATGGACGTTCCGACCTTAAACACACTGTTCCAGCTAGTGAAAAGGTAAGGAAAGATCTCTTAAAAACAACCAGGATCAAGGAAATAATAATTTAACAGCTGGAAGACAATGTAAAGATGAATAGGCATCAATGAGAAAGAGAGGGGCAACGCAAATGACATAAAAAGAATATGGGGGGAAATAATAGCAGAAAACTTCCCAAATATAGGGAAACAATCACATTCAGGTAACTGAGGCATTCAGAACTCAGAATAATATCAACCTAATTAAAACTACACGCAGACATAAAAATCAATATTCTACAAATTCAGTACAAAAACAGCACACTAAAAGCCACTGGACAAAAAAAAGGGAAAAAAAATCACATGTAAAGGAAAACCTATTGGAATAATAGCAGATTTCACTTCACAAACCAGGAAGTCAAGAAGAGCATGGTGAGCTGACTAAATAGCTCAGCATGTTAAAGTGTCTGCAAGCAGGCATGGGGGCTGGGGTTCAATCCCCCGGCCTACTGTGCCGGCCCTGCCCCCCGGGGTATGCTGAGACAATGATTGAGATGGGTGTGGTGGCCTACACCTGTAATCCCAGCACTTGGGGGGTTGTAAACAGGAGAATCACTACAAGTCAGATCTAGTAGTGAGACCCTGAACACCCTGTAGACCCTTCTCTAAAACACACACACACACACACACACACACACACACACACACACACAGATCATGGAATGAAGTACAAGTCCTACATGGAAAATTCTAACACAGACTGAATTACCATGCAAAACTCTCTTTCAAGTTTAATGGAGAAGTTAAATATTTCCATGACAAAAAACAATTAAAGAATTTCATGATGACCAAACCAACTCTACAAAGAATATTAAAAGATATTCTAGAAAGGGAACAAAATGCCCACAATTTCAAAAATGACAACAGAAAAAACCCACCAAACATGGCTAACTATTAAACATGGAATAAAAGTAGGGAAACAACAATAGTAAAATAATATGACAAACTTAAATCAATACATATCAGTTATAACTTCCAATGTAAATTGACTCACTTTATAAATTAAAAGGAATTGACTGGCAGAGTTGATTAAGAAACAAGATCCAAGAATGTGCTGTGTACAAGAAACACATTTAACCCAGAAAGAAATTCATAGGCTGACAGTCAAATGATAGAAAGCAATAGTACATACTCCAGGATCTCAGAAAAAAGCATGTCTAGTTATTCTGTGCATAGACAATCTGAATATCAATAAGATAAATAGGATCACTACATACTTCTAGAAGAAAAATTCAGAAAGAGAAGATAACAGTCATAAATATGTATGCATAAAATTTGGGAGCACCCACCTATATGGCAAATTTTAAAGGACATGAGAAATCCAATATATAATATCACAATCTGAACAGGGGACCTGAATACCCCCTTAGCTCAAAAAGATAGGTAGAGTAGACAAAAAAAATTAGCAAAGAGGTAGCAGAACTGAACCAAACTTTTTAATAAATGGACTCAGTTAGTAGTATACAGAGTGTTCAATACAATAATATCTGTATACACATTCTTTTTTTTTTTTTTTTTTTGGTGGAACCAGGAATAGAACTCAGACCCTTGCACTTGCCAGGGAAGCATTTATTCCACAGAGCTATCTCCCTGGCTCTGAATACACATTCTTTTCAGCTGCACATGGGATATTTTCTAAGATACTAGCCCATAGGTCAGGCTTAAGTATATGCAAGAAAACAGAAATAATCTCATGTATATTATTCTCTGACCACAGTGCAATGAAACTCAAATTAATGACAAAAGAAACCATAAAAACCCATAAACATATGGAAATTAAGTAACACATCCTCAGCAAACAATGGGTTACAGACAAAATGGAACAAAAAATTAAACAATATTTACAGTTCAATGAATATTCAAGCACAATTTACTAGAATTTGTGGGATGCAATGTAAACAGTTCTTAGAGGGAAATGTATAGCGGTGAACTCACATGTAAGGAGAATAGAATGAGAACAAATAAATACCCTAATGCTGCACCTCAAGCTCCTAAAAAGAGAAGAACACAAAGGGGAAACCAAGCTCAAAGGCCAAAGATGGGAGAAAATCATAAAGGGTAGAGCAGAAATTAATGCAATTGAGACAAAGAAAACAATACAAAGAATTAATGAATCCAAAAGTTCTTTGAAAGATAAAATAAAATTAATAAACACAAAGCTAATTTCATTAAAAAGAGGAAATTCAAGTTCATCAAATTCAAGCAATAAGGAATGAAGGATGTGAAATTGCTACAGAGCCTATGAAAATTCAGAAGACCATTAATACCTACATTGAAAATCTTTACTATAAGAATTAAAGACACAATAGAAATGGACAAATTCCTAGATATTTTCATATTACCAAAACTGAATCAAGATATAAATGCTCTAAATAACCCAATATCTGTCAATGTAATTGTAAATATAATAAAAATTTGCTGACAAATAAAATCCTAGGTCCTGATGGTTTCACAGCTGAATTCTACAAGCAATTTATAGAAGGTTTAGGGCCAATACTCCTTAAACTCTTCAATGAAATTGAAAAGGAAAAATAACTCCCAAATCATTTCTGGAGGCAAATATTGTACAGATACCAGAACCAGGGAAAGATCTAACCAAAAAAAAAAAAAAAAAAAAAAAAAAAAAAAAAAAACATAGGCTTATCTCCCTCATGAACATAGTGCACAAATCCTCTAGGATTCATCCCAGGGATACAAGGATGGTTCAGTATACACAAATGTATAAATGTAATGTACTATATCAATAGAACCAAAACCAGAACCATATGATCATCTCAATTGATGCAGAAAAGGCTTTTGACAAAGTAAAACACTCATTCACAATCAAAGATCTATAGAAAATTAAGAATAGACAGCCTCTACCTCAAACTGAAAAAGCCATCTATTACAATACAAAGCCAGCATAATTCTAAATGGGGAAAAGTTGAAGTATTTCACTCTCAAATCAAGTACAAGACAAGGATTTTCTCTATAGTTCTGGAATCATTATCTTGAGGCATTAGACAAGAGAGAGAAAGGAAAGGAATAAATAAGAGTAAGTAAAGAAGTTAAACTATCATCATTTGCAGATGACATGACACTACATGGAAGACCCAAAAAAATCCACCAAGTAACTCATAAAATTAATAAACAAATTCAGCAGCACAGCAGATTATAAAGTCAATAATCAAAATTCAATAGCATTCTTCTACAGTTAACAACACAGAAGAAACTAGAAAAAAATACCCTGCATAATAGAGTATTTTTTCAAAAACAATGAAATACCTAAGAAGTAATCTAACTAAGGAAGTATAAGATCTATGCAATGAAAATTCCAGTACTCTGAAAAAAGAAACTGAAGAGGATTTCATAGGACAGAAATATATTCCTTGTTCCTGGATAGGAAGAACCAACACTGTGAAAATTGTCATACTCCCAAAATAATATACACATTGACTGCAATTCCTATCACAATACCATGAACATACCTCACAGATCTAGAGAAAACATTCCTGAAATTTACTTGGAAACAGAAAAGATCTTGAATAACAAAGGCAATATTGGGCAACAAAGATAAGGCAGGAGGCATTACAATCCCTGACTTGAAATCATTCTACAGAGCTATGGTGATAAAACCCAATCCTTCCTTCATTTTGAGTGAGTAACAATTGCCTTTGTTTTTCTAGATCTTTTCTGTTTCCAAGTAAATTTCAGGAATGTTTTCTCTATGTCTTTGAGGTATGTTCGTGGTTCATATACAAGTGGCCTTATATAGACCCAAGCATCATACCTCCAGGAATGATCCACTATACTCCTGAGTAGATCCAAACACCAATTAAAGTGATGCTTCACCTTTACCTCCAGAAGACATGTGGACTGAAATCCCAATGGTTTTTTTGTTGTATTCTTTTCTCTTCCTCTCTGATTTTCTTCTGCTGTTCTGTTTGTTAGCTGCCTTGACATGACCAACCTTACTCTGTCAAAAGCACCCACTATGACGTCTCCAAGTAGACCAGCCAACCATGAACTGCACCTTCTGGAATCATGACAGAAATAATCTTCTCATCGCTAGAATTACTAATTTCAGGAATTTACAAGTAACAGGAATTCTGATTAATGAGGGAAATTGCTACCAGAGGAGTGAAGTCTTTGCTAGGACTATTCCTGACCATGTGGTTTAGAAACTGTTGAAACTGGTTTATGAGAGACATGTGAAAAGACTTGGAGATGTGAGTTAGAGAGGCCTTAGAACATAAGCAGAGACTACTGTGGGATTTTAGGATCTCAAAGGACCAGAACAGTGACAGGAATGCAGAAAGTGCAGGTCAGTCTCAAAGGATTCACTCTGTAGTAAGACAACATGGACAGTCAGACTAAGAAGTATGCGTGTTAAACTCAGGCAGAAAATCTGTCTACATTTAGCTGAAGCCATGAGACTGAGATTAAGAGAATTAGAGTAATTAATTAATATTGAGGTATAAAATTCAAGATAGCCAAACATTCAGGATGACACATGTACATATGTAGTGTTGGCATTTTAGCTAGATACATGAAATTATCTAGGTAAAAATTGAGAACAAATGGCGAAGTTTGAAATGTGAATACTTAAATTTGTGCCCAGAAAGAATTATGTATACAAACTGAGTCCTTTACATGTCTGACAGCTGAAGAGATTAGCACCTAAAAAGGAATCACATGCTCAGTATAGGAATAAGAAAATGTATGCCCTCAAGGCACCTGAGGAATCATTAAAATCCCTCTTGTTAAAGGCACAAAGTTGCAGAACTGTAAGTTGAAAGTTTTCAGAAGAGAGTGCCAGGGCCTCTTGCTCTAGAAGAACAGGCGAGGAGACTTGTTACTCTGGATTCAGTTCACACTACTCAGCCATTGAGGCAATTGGAGGCTGCTCCAAACATATCCTGAGGGGGCCTGGTTGATGCTCTTGCTGAGATGTTGATCTTTTCGGAAGCTTCCACCAGTATTTCTTTTTTTTTTTTTTTTTTTTTTTTTTTTTTTTTTTTTTTTTTGGTCTTTTTGAGACAGGGTCTCACTGTGCAGTTCAGGCTGACCTTAGGCTCACTTTGTAGCTCAGGCTGGTCTCGAACTCCCAACAATCCTCCTGTCTCAGCTTCCCGAGTGCTGGGATTACAGGCCTGCGCCACCACGCCCGGCTACCACCAGTATTTCAAAGGAAGACCTAGTAGACATGAAGCCAAAGGTGCAGACATAACCCCAGGAAATCAGAGATGCCAGCAATGTGAATCCTCTGCCAAGGGAAAATGCTGTCCACAAGCGCAATCAGCCCAAGAGAAAGGCCCACTAAGCTCCTGCCAGACTCTCTAGAATTCAGACATCTTTTCACCATGTACCCTCCCTCCTAGACATTATTCAAACAGGACTTAATATTTGCTTTCTTGAGTTCTGGTCTTTTTTTATGGTTGTATTATTTTCTCTTCTATTTCCTTATTGGAACATGAATGATAACATCATGTAAATGTCTCGGTGTTAGTTAACTTGTTTTGCTTCTTCTTTTTTTTCTTTTTCTTTTTTTTTTGGTGGAACTAGGGGTTGAACTCAGGCCCTTGCACTTGCCAGGGAAGTGCTTATTCCACTGAGTCATCTCCCTGGCCCCTATTGTTTTTGCTTCTTAAAATTCATAGCTACAGAATATGAATCGCGGATCACTCTCTGGCCTAGAATTTTTAAAAATGCTAGAACAGTTGAAACATTGGAAAAAGGGTCACTAAATCCTATTTTCTAGTTTATTCAAGACAGTAGTACCACATTAGGGATAATTTTGGATTGTTTAAATTTGAGGATTAAATGTACTTCAAAGAGATTATTTGAGCATTGAGTTTCTCAGTAGTGGAATCTGATGCTTCTTGTTGAGTTGGTTTTCTCTGGGCTTCACCAAGAAAAAGAGGGAGCACACTGTGGATATCCCTGAGGCTTACATATGACCCCTCATTTCCATTCTGCAGCTGGTGCTCCACTCTGCAGCCCAGCTGGTGTGAACTGAGTACATTTATGCTACCATGCCTTCCTATTATAACTCCTGCCTTGGGGCCAGGCCATCATAGACTGAATGCTGACAAGACATGAGCTAAAATGACTTTTGCTTTGAGATATTTGATGCCAGGGCCAGGAGAGCTGACTAAAACCTGACACCTTAAACACACACCTGCAAGTCTTCACTATGGCTTTCAGGACTTGTCTCTTCTTACCATGAATTATGTTACCCCATTTGCACTTTGAAATTATGTGCTATGAACTCACAACATTTGAGCCACAGTGTATGTCTAGGAAATAGTGAAGTAGAATTGTCTTTCCCTATCTTGTACTTGCTATTCCTTTGTACTTCAGTGATTTTTTCTTAATTTTCTCAAGATCTACTGTTGATTTCTACTCCTTAGAGATGTTTGCTTCACTTTGCTAAATCAAGCAGCCTCTATGCTTTCTAAGATTAAGGCCTTTATGTTTACATTTTAATTATGTATTTATTTAGGCTTTCTGTTGGATATTGGTGATTTTCCCCATTAGACTAGCATTTAATAAAGGCAAAGAACATATTTTCCATTTTTGCTATTTTGTGTTTAATTTCTGGTGTTGTGCTGGTATGATTCTTCAGTTTGCTCTC